>JAAVUA010000196.1:0-67304 GCA_014898875.1 Fusarium miscanthi
AAGCACAACACAGCCCGAATAGCGCTTCGATGTATCCATAATAGGGTTTCGTATTTAAATTTTGAAATTTGGATATGCACTTGGCAACTAACGAGAAGTATCTATATACAATTCAAGTAAGAACGCACTTCCCTGAGGGTTTTCCTTATCATCTGAACCAGCTTGCTGCATTATCAACGGGGCTTCAATATCTGCGTGTTGCAGTTCGGGCAGCGAGGCACCTTGCAATAAGGACAAGGGTCAATGCTAACTCTCATTCCACCATTGCCGCAATAACACTCGGGGATCGTTAGCCATCTATGTAAAGAAGAGTGTGGGACGCGAGATACGGTTTATTACGAGGGCACTTACACAAATCCAGATCCATACCACCTTTCTCCTTGGTGGTAACTCGCTAATGGGTACCGGAGGCAATACTGGAAGGGCAGCTGGAACAAATGACTCGTCAGCCCTGTGCATAAGGGGGGCTGCGAAGCGTGAACACTGACCAACGGGTGCTCGATGGCTTTTGAGGCTCAAATCCAATAAGCCAGAGCAGGCAAAAGGCAGCTGCAGGGCGTTGGGACCATCATTTCTGACCATCTTCAAGGTGACTGCAGCAAAAGATCATAAGGTGACTATGATAAGGGAAGTCAATAACGGATTCAGCGTGATATGTCAAGAAATCGAATCCGGGTCATAGCTCTGATCTCTTACATTGCTGGGTGTATACATAACCAGGAAATGTGTAAGTGCGTGGGAGTCAAGTGGCGGGAAAGTCGTCGAAATGGCTTCTTATATGACCTGTGAACCGGGGGCGGCTGCTTCAAAGCTTCATTCTTAAGCTAGATTGAGTCTATTTATATTACGAAGATCCTCCATATCGTCATTAAGGTTATTACACTTCAACCTACTTCTTTCGCGTGTTACACCGGTCTACCGCCGGAAGAACCTCAATGCGCTGGTGTCTTGTGATACTTCTTGCACAGGGATAACCGCGGCGTAGGACTCACCGGACGGCACTTGAGCGGTGGTGGACTTAGCAAGACATCGGTTGGCACCGATAGACGGGAATCGGGAAGAGTAGAACGTAGATTGTCTCACAGGCTTAGGCTGCCTCTGCCGGCTCAACCCTCATCACCTGTGCCCGTGCCGCAGATTGCCGTCTCGTGCCTTTCTAGTTCGGTTGGGAGAGGGCTAATGGCCTCATCAGTTGGGAGGTACATCCTGATATTGATGGGGATGTCTCAGAGAGTGACACCGTGAATTCAAGAGAAAGCCTAATGACGCCAGTCCGCCCAACACAAAATCGAACTAACCAGTGAAGACAAGACCCCAAGAACGCCGACTTCGGAGTGCTCAGAGTTATTGAGCGATGATTGTAGCCTGCCCGGCCTCACACAATATGTTCACACAAGTGTGGAATGCTCAGCTTGGCGGCCTCTGTGTCATTGCTGTGGCCTCATAAGGATCAATGCACAAGCAGCCTTGCATGCTGCGGTACCAGCAATTGCGGCAAAGCCCTCAATTGAATGATAAGAAAATAAATAAATAGGAACGTTCTATGAAGCTTCCATTGGGATAATTAAAGCAATTACTCATATTTAGCCTTCGTATGTGACCCCTGAACCAAGTGTTATGTCAACACACCTATTGACAAGCGTGATGCACGATAATGAAAATGATGTATGTCTTTGAGCTTCCGAACAAATGGCTACGAGGGGCATTGGATGCCTAGACCTGGAATGCAGAAAGGATAAAAAATGTGATTCAAATTATTTCGCCTATTGTCTTACATACCGCTTGGTGATGTGGAGGCTCGCATAAGCGCATGCTGGTAACTCTGCTGTCCTAGATTACCATGTGCTATCTAGGATTGTATGTTCAGTTGACAGATTCGTTAGAAGATGGACTTCTTAATTTGGCAATTGCCACCTTGTATCATGGGCCAATACCAGAGGTAGTTCACTTACACGCAGCTACCCACTAAGTCTATCTGGACGTGGACACATGACTTCACCGGACTATGTCATACCTTTTACTCAAGATAGTGTCAGCTGACACCCCCGGAAACCAAGCCTCCAATATAATGCAATTTGTTTGCGCATCATCGCCGTGATCACCCGGTGAGGAGTTTCAAGCTGAGGAGTTTCAAGAGGTAAATTTCGCGCTCCTACAATCCCTTCTACATATGTAAACTTGCAATCGCATCGAGGCGAGCCACTCGATGTGTCCAACTCTGCCAACCAGGGGGAGTCACCTCACATAGGATGCAGAGAGTTCGAGCGCGGCCAAAAGTCGTTGAAGTTCCCGAGAAACAAACTATTAGTCTGAGAATAATCGCGGATTTCGGTCTGCCTATGAAGCCTTACAAATGTGTGAGTGCGAGCGCCTTGCCGTAGCAGATTTGGGGAATGGGTGTGGTGGGCTGTGTTGGAGATTGTTGGTTGTAATTAGGCTGATATTGAGGGTGGAAGCAAGCCGTCGACGCTTCGCAGGTGGTATAAATATATAAAAAATCCCCTCTTGATTTTCCTTTCTCTACCTGTCTATACCTTAAGCAATATGTGGATATCCGGAGAACCATTTCTCATCCATCACTTGACTCACGGGGCTATCAATCCGACCACGAAGAATGACAAAAATCTCGACAGCACGACTGACGATCTCAAATCTCGATAAGTAGCCCACGAGACATAGAATACTAACACCAGGCGATAGTTAATTTCCCTCGCGAAAAACCCGCAAACTTGAGTTCTACACCCTTAACCAAGGCGACTGTTGAAGCTGCGAGTCTCGCAATTTGGACATCTATCAAACCCACAGCGAAAGCATGGATTCACGTTGACCTTCATGCCATCCTGCCCGCAATTACACTGACAAATTACAAGGAGTTAGCTTGATAAAGACAAAGGGAAGAGTGTCGGGTGGCGAGCTACGTATTGAGTCGCTTCTGTCACTTACACAGGTCCACATCCAGACTACCTTTCGTCTAGGGGGTACCTTCCTAAAAGGTATTGAAGCTACCGTAGATTGATCCGCTTGGAGTGATTGTATATCAATTTCCTGAATAAAGAATGATTTAGGATCCATGCCGAAGCCAGCCTCTGAGTTCAGGCCGGCGTCAGGACTCAGCATGTCCGTGTGGCCCGAGGCGCTCTGGTTATAGACTGCAATGAGAAGCTGGTGGTGAGCTTCCTTGATCGTTGCGGTGAAACTGGTCAGATGAATACGTATCCACAGCTTACTTTCGAGCAGATAAATCGTGGATTAGGCGTCCCGGGCTCTTTTCAGATCAAGTTGGAAGTCGAAATGAAGCAGCATGCAACTATGGAAGAAACGAATCGGCAAATACGCCGACAGATATATAGCAAGACTCATCGTCCAGCCCCTGTTTGACAACCCGCCGTCAAATCAACGACAACACTAATATTAGGACCATTCAAGCTTTGGCTACTTCGCATCACCCTGGCCGACCTAACCCATGCGGGACACGGTGAGACATTGTTTCTGGACACACCCACACCGACATGAAAGCTGTGAAAGGATGTACACCAATTAGATCTTGTTGGTGCATCTAAAAACACCTAAATAGGACAGAGATACCACAGCCTAACTTGTCCCCTTCGCCCCTGTGCCTTGCAACTAAGACTCGAGGCCTCAGGTCAATGATATAACGGAGGTTATCTCACATACCGCCCAGTTCTCGTCTGTTAATCCATTTTAACTTCGGTTAATACTGGAGTTTGTCATGCAAGAGTCAACCTCGAGGTTCTTTTCCTGTGAGGCCGATCATGCGGTGGATCAATAGCGTGGACGTCAACTCTGTTGTACGACATGGCTCTGAAACTACTGATATCTTAGAACTGGCGTCTTACGTGAACAGTATAAAGGATCTTTTCTTTTACACCTTTCTGAGTTCCTGGCTTCGATAATACTGGTCCTGAAATCATCGACATTTTGTCTTAATAAATCGGTAACTTGTATATACGTGAATGCCTTACAATGTATTCGCTGTGGCTTTATTTGGCCGATCAGTCAGACACTGTCACACTCTAGCTACATCAAGGGCTACGCAGCATGATGCTGCCTGTTCTATGAGGTGTAGTCGGGGCTCCCGGTTGGGACACAATTCAAGCCCAACCAACACACCAATCGTTGTACGCATACAGCTAGTCTCAAAGACTCATACCGGGTTTTATTTGAACAGCAACAAGGGATTACTAAAAAAGAGACAAACTGGATCTGGATGGCTTGCACAGCAGAGAAAAGAGAACCAATGGAAGTAAGCAATCTGATGCTAGTATGGGCGTGTTTGTCGATTTTCTACAATTGAAAACCCTGATGGTGATAGGCTACCGTCATCCTAGATCAGGCAAATAACGTTGCCTAGCATGTCCCTAATCGTCGTCTTTAACTTCTCTCTGTGTCTCTTCCCTCCTCCTCCTCCTCCTCCTCCTTCTTCTTGAAGTTATCTTTAGACCCTGAATAGATCGTTCTCTTCAAAATGCGGATTCCTTCAGTCTTTATAAAGAGAGATTGTACAACTGCTCTCGGAAGGGTTCTATAGCCAGCTTACCTACATCAACCGTTGAGGGACCATGCTACGAACCTCTTTAAGTGGAGGCCAACCTAATCCGTTACATAGGGCTCTGCAAAGGGCCTAGAATTAGCTGACCTTACCCATAGACTTAGTGCTTCAATTCTATCTCTACCCCGACCTCTAAGTAGCTTCACTTTTAAGGAAGGATCTCACACGTGGTAGCCAAACGCCTGTATTGTGAGTAAACTCTATCGCACTCATTGTAAAGAGGCAAGGCCAAAACGCAAGGTATCTTTGTCGCCGTGTTCTCAAGTTACTATAGCATAAAACGGTATTGTAGGTATCCCGATTTTGAAGATCTCTAACGGATTCATTTACTGCCAATCAGTCTACACGGAAACTATTAGGCTGCAAGTTTAGTACCCAATCATTATTATCCATCTTTCATAAATATCTGTCAGCCCACTTCGGGATATCCATTCGGGTAGTAGACTCTTTGAAGTGAGCTTAGGTCTGATAGCAATTATCTTCAGAAGCACTTTTGCTTCATTGGCGAATAAGGGAGAAGTATTTTTTTTCTTCATAGCCCTGTTAGCTATGGATGTCGTTCTCTATGTCTAAAGGGTACATGATGAAGATAGTCTCATATTGGGTCACCGATACATAATAATCTTTGTGGAAATTCAATGAGCAAAGGTTAGGCAAAGCATCCAGGAACACAAACCGTAAGGTCCTAATATGGAACATTATATTAGCTTAAAACAAGGTTATAGAGTAATCATAAGGGTTTATTCTAATAGCTATATATAATATATATTATTATTAATTAAAATTTATAATTTAGCCGTAAAAGATAAATTTAAGTAGTTTTAAAATATATTAAAATATAAATATTTAATATCTCTTAAATAATAAAGCTTTATTAAATTAATATTACTAATAACTGCTTTAACTACAGCTTAAACCTAACTATATATAAGCCAGCTAATGAGCCTTATTTTTCTTAACTGGCCTTAACTTCTTATAATTTACTTTAAATAATAACATTACTATATTTCAATTATCTAACTTACAGTAGGTTACTTAATCTAACCTCCCTTCTAATTGCAACTAATAGCGTTGCAGTCTATATTATTATACCACCATTCTAGAGCAGCCTGCAGTAACTTAAGCTTAATAGAAGACTGCCATATAATCGGTTTGATTAGGCAAGCTCTCAGGGGAGTTAAGCAGGATCGCCACGATAGGCTTGGCCAGATGGCTATTGAAATCGGAATAGTCTGGGGGAACGATGATGATGATGATGGCGGTGTACAACATATTATAACATATGGTGGCAAGTTGGGCCGATCTCTCTGATGTGTCCGGTCTCGCTCGGGCGGCACGCAAACGTGTGCACGACCTACAAGGAACACAGCTTTTCCAGACCAGTAACTTCGGGGACTTGCATTGTTATGAATCTGATGTTTCTCCAAATCCGAGTACGTAACTTCGAGCAAAGAACCAGTCTGCGGTTCACGCTAGGATTCCACGCCCGAGATAACAGCAAGAGGGAGATGCACTGGCGAGCAGCAAATTCCACACTTGTCCAAAACTCAGCTTTATTGAGAAACGCCAGTCGGTGAAGAATTTGCTAAGATAAACACTCATTAGCCGCTAAGCCAAGTCGTCCACAACGGTGACTGTATATCTGTTAGCAACTGTGACCCGGCTCGGCGGGTTCATGCCTTGATGATAATACGGGTCTCGCTTATTAGAACCTTTTTGTATCTAGACGGCTTGCGTCTTACCTTAATTTGAAAAAGTGACACACAGTGGAAGAAACGTTGCACCGTGCAAGAGCAGGTCCAGGAGGAAGTTAAGGGGGCAAGTTCCACACCAAGCCCAACAGCCAAACCTCGATGTATTAAAGCACCGGAAACACATTTATCTTCTTCGTCTGTTTTCCACTGAGGATTCCGCATTTAGTCCTTCGTTCAAGCAGCTTCGCTGGTCAGAGCTCTCTGACGAGTGTAGATACCATCATCGTCCAATGCGTGCCGGTTATTGAATCAAACCCACAGTGAGTAATGAGAAAAGCAAATATATACCGAACGAAAGTGAGTTTTACTTGTAGTCCAGTTAATTCGTGTTCTGCTTGGAAGCTCTGGATGGCAATGAAACCAAAACAAACAACAATCGATGCCGAAGAGCTTGATGGCCTCAAAAGTGGGTTGAACGCGCCGTTCCTTTCTGCTATCTTTCTATGGACTTTTTAGAGGCTAATATGAAGACTGCTCAAGTCAGCCACACGCTGATTTTACCAGTTCCTTTAAGAGAGTTACCACCGCGCCGAAAAGTCGTGTATGTGTGGCTCTGCGTAAGTTTTCACTCTCTCACATTCAACCCTTGGCGATTTGATACTATCTAACACGATAAAGTGTCAATGCGGTCATGATGGGATGAGGGTGAGCGTGGACCCTTGCCCTTATTGTCAAAGCCCACGATGCCCGGATTGCCATACAAGTCGCTACAATGGCGGCTGAAAGGGCACCAATCTCTCACAGAGAGAGTCGCTCGTTCTTGGAAAGGACTGGCATGGACTGTTAGTATATTTATTTGTTGCCCGAAAACAAACTCCTCAAACGCATCACCTGGGGAGTAAGTGTTGCTTTCTTCCCAAGGTTCTCAATAGACACTGGAGCAAATATGCGCCTCCTGATTTGTTCCAAAGCCAGCCAATACACATCTGTAGAGTTTCGGCCTTTGATTTGTGCTTGAATCTCTCTCGAATCGTCCCAAGGCTTTCCTTAAAATATATCAGGAGTGCATTGCCATATCTAGTGACTCGTCTCCGAATAATGTACAGTATACCAGCTGTGCAGATGACCACAAACAGAACTACCATGGCAATGTAAAATGGCAAGGATTCTGGATCATCCTTCTGGGGTTTTCCGCTGTACACTTGAGCAATGAGAGTCAATATGCCAAAAACCTAGCGGATTAGCTTTGTCAATCTACCGATTTGAAGGCGAGGCTCACAAATGCTGCGATGGTAAACTCCTGGTTCCTTTTCTCCCTATCCTTTTGCTCGTCTGCGTGGTCAAACTTTTTCTGAAACTCATCGTTAATATACTCTACGATTTCGTGAAGCCAGGCCAACTACCTCTCGTCTTAGCTCTTCAAAGGTTTCTTTTATCTGCTCAAGTTTGCCTCCGGTAGCTCGCAGCCTGCAGAGGGAGACTTTGATAGAGCGAAGAGACTTCATGGCCTTGGCGTTGTTGCGCAGGCTTTGCCATAACACTCCTTGAGGCGCTCCATCTGGGTTCACTTGCAAATCTTTGGCCAGGAAATCGTCCACAGCCTCTATCAGCTTCAGGTTGCAGAATATAACCTTACCCAACAGCTCAGGGAATCCCTTCCAAGCTGGTTTGACTGAAGGGTATATGATTTCTACAGATCCGTCTCTTGCACTAGACATCTGCCAGAGGGTTAGCGGTCCACAAGTAACGAGACACTTTTGCTTTCTCCAGGAGAGCCCGCCTCAAAAAGAGGAGTTAGGGAGTAATGACTCACATAAATATCCAAATTATGTTTGAAAACTTCGTGGACATGGGCATGGTATCCCAATATCTTGTCAAGCTGTTTTGCCAATGCTGCAAGAGAGTATTGCCGGGGGAGCCACATGTTCATGGGCCCCTTGAGCTCCGCTTCATCTATGATGGGATCGACGCTCACTTCTAGACTTTCATCTTCACTTTCCTCGTCGTCGTCGTTGTCGCTGTTTTCATCCTCGTCTTGTTTAAAGAAGTTCTCGTCAAAGCAATACGCAGTCCAGTGAGGCTCACTTGGGCCCGTTGTGGTCAAGGCATAAACCGCCTCATGTAAGACGAGCTTGTGTTGAAACGAGAAGTTTTCGCCACATCCTAGACGTGATCGCGGGTCCTGTAGGTTCAGGGAATCTAGGGGGTATCGGGCACGAAACTTGTGTTGGCTGGTGTGGAAGACACGTTTATCCTGCTTTCCCGAAGGTCCAATGGCGAAAAAAGGAAGATTGAAATTGAGAACGAAACTCGCATTCCAAAAGTCCTACAGGAGAAACAGGGTTAGTACTTGAGATCCAATCACCTTTATATCCACTTACCGAAACTCTCAGTGACAGATTCGGAGTTGGACTTGACGAGATGTAGTTTGAGAGAAGGTCTCGAAGACCATCAGCATGGGGGTGTGGCGCTGTACGCAAAATTGCCAATACACTCGCACCATCTGGGTTATTGATATGCCTATCCGAGTCAGAAAAGACCAACACACTTGCTTATCAGGTTCGGACTTACACTTGTCGAGCTGGCCCGATCATCTCCCCTGCCGAGTTGAGTCGAAACCGCTAATTTTACCGGTCAGTATGTAGCTCTTGGAAGACAAGAAGTACCTAAGCAAGGTGCTCGCGGCTACGTACCTCGTTTTTTAAGACCTGGTAGAACTCGAGATGATCCAACACTGTGCCATACCAATGCTCTTGTGCTGCTCCGTCTTGAGAAAGCCAGTAGTTTCGATCTGAGACCCATGCCTCTGGTCCGTTCTCTTTCGCCAACGGGTTGCCCTGAGCTCTGTTTGGATCAGGATTGTCAAGAATCTCATCGGCGCCCTGGCAAAAGGCTTCAACACAGAGTGTATCATGTTCCCAGTGGAGTAGACCCGGATTGCGGTCCATGAATGCCGATATTTCCGAGAAATCGTGGCCGGACCTTTCTTTGATAACCTCAACGAAGGGCTTATTGTGTTCCACGGCTGAGATCCTGTATCTGTCGATCCTAGACTGGTCTCTCCACTCATCTGGTCCATCCCATATGGCACCCTTAACCCAGTCATAGTAACTTGTAGCGCGTGAGAATTTGCTATGAGCTGGAGAGGCTATTGGGAGAGTTTTGTTCCGTCTTAGCAGCTGCATATCTCAACTCTAGCCGCAGATATCTCTGTTGCATCGATTACCGTTAGTCAGTGCGTCAAAAACATTCTTTTCCTACTAGACAAGAACTCATGTATACATCATGATTCATGAACAGGTAAAGAGAACGTGTGAGGATTCGAATCTTCCAAGTCATATAACGAGTAGGTGGAATATGGTAAAGAAATTGTCATGTCTTCTCTTCCCCTTCCTTTTCCTCTTCCTCTCTCTCTTCCTCCTCTCCGCCCCGGCCAGATCTCCGACCAAAATCGTACGTACTTGCAGAAATAACCCGAGGTTCAGTTTTGTATCAGCTCCTTGAAGGGTGTTTTCAGGGGGCAGATAGTTAGGCTGGCGAGATGACTATGCTCATGTAGATAAGGGAAGTCGGCGAGACAGGTCCTCAGATTGGGGATAAGGATTAGCTGTGTTTGATCGGCTATTAAAACGTCTTGTATCACAGTTCGCACACCTTGGAACTCCGCAGTATGGACAAGGATCGACTGTTATCTTCATTCCGCCATGGCCGCACATGCACTGAGGGAATGTTAGAAGGTATATATACATTTCCAAGACAGGTAAGAGTGCGGGTGTTGAGGAAACTAGCAATAGCTGCCTGAGTATCATAAACTGCACTTTTGATCGCATTTACTCACACAAATCCATACATATACAACCTTCTTACGAGGAGCGAGCTCGTTGACGGGAATCTGGTGGAAGAATGGAGGCGCAGCTTAAAGCCCAGCAATTGTCAACCTATGGAATCCCCAGCCATGGTGGCGTGTACAATGGGAGAAAAAAGGGGCGTACGGTTGATGATGGAAATAGAAGGCCTCAAACGACGGTTACTCCAATCGGCGATACCTTGGCCTGAATTGGGATTCTCTGCCTCTTCTAACCCGAGGTCAGCTTCATGGACATATGTCGTCGCCTTAAGTTTTAGTCTGGTCAGCCTCTCTGTAGTGAGTGGTCTGATGACCAAAGCCGCACCTTTCCTCGGATAGTTCCGGAAGTTGACGATAGAGACGGCGGTGATGGTGATGCCATTGAACTTTTTTTCTTTTTCTTTTTCTTTTTGAATTTTTTTGACAACATTTACACGGTTAATGAGATTCGCGAGTCGGTCAAAAGAAACCCGACAACCGAGGGATGCTTTTTTAGGAAACAAGGCAACCATTGGGCAGGAGCGAGTGTATTTATACGCCGTTGACCCCAACACTCATCATAACAGCCCAAAGACTGCACTCTGCATAACTACATCATAACTTTCGTATCTCATGGAACACCTCTCCTGTCGCAGGTTAATAACGCAGTGTTGCTCTCTGAGTCATGATCTTATTAGTCGAATTATCGGCACTGCCGTTGATCATTGCATCTGTTGGCTTGGTCTGTCTCTCTCTCATTGACTAGGTAGCACTTCGTCGATGGCTAGACAGACTACTAACCTACATAAAGCCTTTCTCATATCAGCCAGGTCACAAAACTCAAGTTGAAATATTGGTCCACTTGATCGGTGAAGCGGTACGGACAGCGGTGGAAACGATTGGCTTGTGTGTTGTACAATCTCTATTCATTCCGCAAAGTTTTTCTACACCGGTCAGGTTGGAATTTAATGTCATCCACGTATATGCATGAGTGGCGTAGGTGAGCTGTCAGTAAGATTCCATCATTGATGTAAATTAATACAAGGCGGCCAACAAAAACCTGAAATTGCTTTACAGGTCGGTTGGACAAAGAAGTAGGTGTCCGTTGAAACATATTTATACATAGTCTCAAAATGTAATTTGGTGAAATTTCTTGTCTCACATTCGTCGAGTTCGTATAGGTGACAGGTCGGGATCAGCCTTGTTTCTTCCGATCTGTGCACCATAACACAACATTCGCCGAAAAGCCAAGAGGTATACCGGGACCCGAAAGAAAGCAGACACTCCAACTCACGCACTGCTGCCCAACACTACGAACGATGTGTTGCGCTTATCAATGTACGATTGTCACACGACGCACAAGTGTCACAACAGCGGTCAAGTAGCCTCGAAACCCAATGTGACTCTTTTCAACCTTAACCACCGGGGAAGTTTTCCTAGCCCTGTTTTTCCATTGTCTGGGAATAAGAACCCTAGGTTCTGTGGCTTATGCTCTAGGTCCGTTCGCGGGCGTTTGCATTCAAGAGTACTGTATTACCAGCAGCATGCACTGCGGAAAGATATATTGCTTCTTTGTGCAACGAAGACACGCGTACCTACATTTGTTGCTCGAAATTGCCCATTGAGTTCATAACGACAGCACTCCAGTCTAGGTACCCGTCAAACCATATTGACGGGTCAACCCCTTGCAGCACTTCCGAAGCCCATGGTGCTTCGGGATTCCAGTCTGGTATGGCAAACACTGCGTTCGAGTCATTGGCCAATGATGCAACTGCGCCAACGCCAGCAGTTTGTACCGGTTCGCTCGTGCTACTGTCCGCCATATCCATGTCTCGGGTTTCATCGTGTATCTTGAGCGCCTCTGTCCCAGCCGCGACGATCTCGGCCCATCTTTCTAATTTTGCCCTTGTGATCTTAACTTTGATTGCGCTCATACTCCAGAGGTTGTGATCCGAAGAACCAGGCTCCGTTGACGCCATCTGGAATGACGCATTGGCCTCTTCAAACCGTGCACATATCGCTGATAATATCCCTGTAACATCAAGCGACAGTCCAGGCTGTGTCTGAATCTGTGACCGAAGAGCGGCCACGGCAGCTGGTAGCCTCGGGTCTGTACCCTCCCGGAGTGAGATCGGACTGGTTTCATTAGAATCTCTTCCTGTCGTCACTGACGGTGTTGCAACTGAGGGGCTGACACTCGCCGAGTATGCGGAGTCTGCCTTGTAAATCTCATCGTGAGGGTCTCGTGCGCTTGTGTCCTGCGGCATTGGTGTAGTAGCCTTTGTCAAAGGAATCGGCGCTGTGTATTTGGCCCAACGACCAAGCATTGTCATCCCATAAACCAATTGTGCAACTACCGATGTTGTTTGGTTGTAGAACTCGGGGATTGGGACCATGAGCCAATCATCGAAGAACTTCTTGAGGGCGTTTCTTGACTGGTAAAATATGTCGAGAGCTGAAGCAGCCCCTAACGTCGGAGAGGTCAATGATTCTGACATCGATATAATTCGAGGGGCGTCCAGTATAGGAGGTTCATATAACCGGAGCATGGCCGTGTTTAGGAACATATTTATCACTCCTACAAAAGTCAGCATCAGGAAATCAAAAACATGAATCGTACTAGTAATAGAACTCACTGTCGTTTGTAAGCTCAGGAGGTAACCCATTCCTGATCCTGTCAAGTTCGCTATGGAACGCAGAAACATAGGCTGATAATGGTGCTGCTGGTAGACCAACAACTTCTTCCGCAGGGTCATCTGGAGCATTGAGTTGTGCAATCCTCTCTGTCAAGTGCTGAACGCGAACCAGCGTCACAAGGCGCATGTCCGTGTCGTACTCCCTTTCCTGCTCAAGTACAGCTAGGCATTGTTGGATGTATTTGGTGTACCGCATAGGTTCTATTCGTAGGAACCCGAGGGACATCCTAACAACAGTTAGCCCCAGAAGAACCGGTCGTTGATAGTGGTGCAACTCACGATGAAGATAAGTACCACACTCCTAACAAAGCTCTCCTCTCCTCGTTGGTCCTTGCTGCCGGTTGAAATGGTGTCACAACCATCAAGCTGGTTCGCTCGAGAACACTCGGACTACGGTGCAAGCCCAACTCGCCCACGAGGGTAGAGGCCAAGGCAATCAAGTTGTTTAGCTGTGCGTGCATGAAGCAGTGATACTTATACCACGCAACTATGACAAGAATTCCAAGTAACAAGTCCAAGGATCGCTCGGAGCGGATGAGCATGTGGTCTGCTATGTACTTCATCAGATGATACATCTGAGCCCTCATCGACCTTAGACTGCGATACGATGTGACCATGCGGATGGCTGACATGAGGAAAGGCCGCGTCGTCTTGAGTTTTGCTGCTGTGACGCCATCGGGGATGATGACGAACGGGTGAAGGGCTTGTAGCTCCTTTCGATAGAGCTTCAAGAGCTCCTCATCTGAGGCGGGAGGAGGAGGGGCTACGCCACTCGTCTGTCTGCAGATACATTGTGGAGGAGCATACGAGTTGTAAGTATCGGGTATTGACCACTCCGTCGTCTCAGGAGTGAGTGAAGTATCTCTTTCCTTCGTGGAGGGTTTTCTTTGATCAGCAGTGGTAGGGTCAACCTCAGTTGGAATACAGGTAGTGTCTGTTGCAAGGTCGGCGTTAGTGAGGCCACCTGCTTTGAGAAGATTGACTAGTCCATTTAGTCTTTCTTCTATTTGAGCAGTTCGTCTAAATCATGTCAGTAACTGGCGATATGTGGATGCAGCGTGTTCTTCGGGTTGCATGATAGGCTAACTTACGATGGTTTGACAGTTCTCTTTTTCCGGGGTCGGTGAACCTGCTCCGTGCAATTCTTGACTAGTCGTTCACATCTGCAAAGCATGTGTCAGTCCCCATTTTCCCTTTTCAACCGCGGTCCCGGGATTAATTATGGAGAGGCTCCGTAATGACGGCCGAAGATCCAGCCACAGGCCTCCGGAAATCTCGGCACTTTCGGAGCTGCATCCCACGTGGCTCAACACGTCTGAGAAATGGTTGAAATGTGAAAAGGGGTTAAAAATAAGCCTACCTATCGCACTTTGATCCAGGCGTATTATTTGACCGTATACACTTGGCTTTCGCGGTAGAGCACTGCGCACAAGCAGCACCCCATTTAGCCGTTGCGGGCTTGGGCCTGTCTGTACTGGAATGGGATATCATAACCGCGATCTGCCGTGCATAAAGAGCTTGCAGGAGAAGAATGGAAGGCGGTGTATTCTGACAAGTCCGGCGGACTTTTGACGAAAAGCAGAAAAACCCGGTTCGTTAAGTGGTGTAGTATTAGTTACTATTTATCAGTAGGTTAATAAGGGAAGACGTCGAAACCGGGATGGGGCCTTGGAAAGTCCGGCTGGTTTTAGGGTGGGTCCAGGGGCTTCAGCTCCTAGAGCCTCATAAGGCCATATCGGTCGGGATTGGAGATTAAATGCCGGTCAAAGCTTGGAAATACATTGATAAGAATCACAAAAGAACTTGATTGAGTCGCTGGATCAGTGGAGGTGTTATATCAACGTGTGTTCTTCTTATCAACTATTGAGCTGGTGATGTTGCATGATATCATCAAAGCTCGATTCGAAATCCGCTCTTCATACTTATCAGCTCCACAAACAGAAGCATGTGCTGGAACACAATTTTCATGAGTTTGTCTGAGCTGTTCGTGCCAGCGAACGCTCGGTGAAAGGTTATGACACAGCAAAGATATTTATATATATATAAGCTCCTTTGACAAGTTCCTATGAAACCGCTCATCTCTATGAACATCATCCATCACTGAGAGCAACGATCGCCCAAGACGCATACGTCCAACTCGCGCTAGACGAAGGGGACGTTTAAAGATAACGTTGTCACATCATATGGACCTACAAGGGACAATATTGAAAGACAGGGAGCCCTGCTCAACACGCGTCATGGCATGTTCAAGCTGAAAAGAACCATCATGTGAAAGAGAGTCGGCATTAACTCATCACGGCACGTGAAAAGGCACTCTCATAAGTCGAATAATTGCATGCTCTGGTACTCAATGGACTGGTCGCAAAAATCGAAACGCATTCTAACAAAAGAAGCCCCTTATCGAGGCACCTGATACAAGCTCCTAGCCTTTGTACGCCCGTATGTCAAATACACCATATGATGATACATGCCGCCCTGGAGTCATTATGTTGTGAAAACTCCCCGAGTCGGCTTACACAACTCCAGCAGCCCGACAGTTCCCATAATTCTCCGCACCCCCCCTATTCTAAGCTTACTTGGACCTCGACACACCAGCGCCAATCACCCCAGGAAGCTTCTCCTCGCCAACACTGAATAGCATGCCAATAGCCATGTACAGAATAGTAAGGAGGGCAATGGTGAAGCCAGCAAAGAGCCAGAACTGGACACTGATGTCCTGCTTCTGGCACATGTTGCCTCCCCAGTGAGTGACACTGCCACTCTTGGACTTGGTAACTTGGCAGTGGCAGGCGAAGCAAGAGTCCTTGCTTTGACCGTATTTGTTCAGGCACTTTCCATGGCCTGTGCAGTTGCCGGTGGCTTCCATGCAGCTATCTTCCGAGGTGAAGCATACAGCTTTAATGGGGTTCGAAGGCTTCGCGGGTGTGGTAGAAGTCTCGGCTGGTGACTCGGCTGTCTCTTCAATAGACGATATAACGGTCTCAGCCTGTCGACGTCGAAGCTCTTGATCCTTGTTGGACGTGTCCTCGGAGTCGACGTCGACGGGGAGGAAGACCAGGATGGTCTGTAGTTCGCCTGACTCGGCGAGCTTCTGAAGCTTGGGAAGCTCGTTTAGCAGGGTGGTGGGGTGGTCACCATCCTTATCGCGTCGTTAGAAAATACCTCGGTGTAACAGAAATGATAGGATTTAGTTACCTGGGACCTGCTGTATGACGCATAAGCAGATTGGCCGTTGAAACACTTCTCGTCCAAGGCAGCAATCTGGCTCAGGGGACACTCGGGCATCTTGGCGAGGACATTTGCGAAGACCTCGGGATGCTCGCCATTCTCCTTGCTAATATCCATGGTGAAGTCGGGCTGTGTGTTAAAAAGCCAGCCAAAGAATGATTCGTATTCGAAGGAGGGCATTCCGTCAATGGTGATAGCGAGCTGGCGCGGCGTCGCGGTCTTCTCATCGGAAAGCAATGGCGCAGGGGCCTTTCCAAATTTGTTCATTAAAGAAACGACACGCCCTTCATCGTCGGAGGCTGTGAGATCGCGGAATGAAAAGTCATGTCCTTCGGGGGCGAGGCGCTGGTAGAGGATGAGACGGGCTTCGCTGGGGGTGATACTCGTCGTAGGCTCGATATGATGGGATCCTCGGAGGATATAAACTTTGATACCGTCGGCGGCGGGTTGTTGAGATGCAGCGGCAATGCCTGCAAAGGCTGCACTGAGACCGATGTTGAGCTTCATTTTTGATACGGATTGATGAAGCTTGGTTGTCTTGAGGCTGAAGGCCAGGCTGAGATAGCTTAACGTCGCAAGCTTGATACAGGCAACGCGAATCCGGGATGATGCACGTGTTGGGTTGCGGCCGGGTCTCAAGTTGTTCCGTCATACAGTGCGTCAGCCTCCCGATTAGAGCGTTACAGTGGCAATTAAGACAGTGTTTAGGATATTTGACACGGTCTGGCCTATTACACTATCAAGTGTCTCGTAACCGCGGGACAGTATTCTATCATTGCAAGTATTGTTGTTGACATTACCACGATGCATGCCATTCCTTGAACCACCAATATAGTAGCGAGACTTATCGCATTTCCTTTTCTTACAGCTTATACACTTTTCATTCGGTGCCCTCGCCCGCAGTAGCGGCAGAGGAGGCGATATGTTAGCTCGGCAAGCTGTTCTGCGACAAGCAGCTCTCCGCACGACGAGTTTCCAAACCCAACGAATAGTCGCCAGCCAGATCCGACCTCTTAATAGGCGTATATCGTTCTTGCCGTGGCGCCAAAGGCAATCGAAACCTATACCAGTCTACTTCTCCAACCCCAATCCTTCAACGAACGCCAACAGGGCGAACCCAGTCTACCCCGGAAGCGCAAACCAAATGGGGAGCGAGGAAGCCAAGAGAACACTGAGAAAAGGGAAATGGATCATCTTCCGATATCGACTACGGTATGTCTGGCAGAATAAGCTGCCATGGTTGAGCGAAACCCGATGCTGACACCCCGCGAAGCCGTGCGATCTTCACGACTATTGTACTCTATACTTGTTGGCAAATCTTCATCGCCGTTGTATTCGATCCCATATTCGACTGGGCTGACGCAGAATGGGAGTCACTGTCTGAAAAAGAGAAGGAGGAAGCCGAGGCCCTCCATGACCCTGACGAACCGTTGGTATTTCTCCCTTTCCCCTTCACAACCAAAGAAGTCAAGCAACCACCATATCGAGGTTCAGATCCAGAGTGGCAAACATTCGTCAAAGTTAGCCAGGATAAGAAACTTCTTCAGGAGATCAAGAGTAAGTGAAGCCATTTCGAGGAATTTTCACCTTCTGACTCATAGCATAGATGGTCTGGCAAACGAGATCAAGCGTGGTGTTGAGCGGAACCCTGCCTTCAACAAGCTTCTTGGTGGAGAAATAACTGTGAGGAAGTACTGGCTTGACATAATCTTCCCGCCTGCTCCTCCACCGATACACTATGTCTCTGGGTGAGTTTTCAACCTACACATGGTATTCGTTCGCTAATTCGATGAAGAATCATGATCGATGAGGAGGGCATCTTCTGGGGTGACCGACCCATCGACTCGATTGCTGCTAGCTTTCTTGCTAAAGCACTTTACCCTAAAGCTCTTGCTATGGGCTGCTGGACCTTTGTCAGTTTCTTAACAAAACAAGTAGCGCTGGATGTCTCAAAAGCGATCGGTTTAAGTGAGCCTGATCCCCCAGAATCTGGCTGGCACCAAGTGCCAGTGGGAAACCTCCCTGGCATAATTCCTCCTCCGGCTGCCACCAGAGCAGCAGTCCAGCACGATCCCAAGGCACATACCGCACATCTCCCCCCAGTCTTCAATGAGATCATCAGCGCTGCATTCGGTCCAGACGCGAAACTCGATCCTCGTCTTCAAGCTGCTAGCATGGCTGGTGCTCTCGCCTTTCTACGCCATTGGAAGCCTACCAAGAGTCTGCCCAGCAGAGGTTGTATCAGAGTTGATGGTATTGTCGAACTGAAAGGAAAGACAGCGGTCATGGCAGTTCTCGTTGCGGGCTACTATGACCCCGAGACACGTCAGTACGTAGCTGTCCAGACTATGCTCAAGCACTTGATGCAGCTGAGACAACGGCCTGCGCCGGGCTAGACTTGTACCATATGACAAAATAAATTTCGTAAATTATGCAGAGCTTGGCATGGCGTGGCGCTTGGAGCAGGTTTGGCTTGAGATACCATAGGAGATTTAGAATATATCAGCGTTTGGTATTGCCTTAATCTACCTTGTTCACCTAACCAGTGTTCTGAAATCATTTGAATGCTCCCTATAAGCCTATTCTTTAGGCCAATTCACAAAGAAAAGAAGAAACGCATCCGTATACCCGCCCAACACCTGTACCATCCCATGCCTTCCCATATCCGGCTCATAAAAGGCATCGTTGGATATTGTTCGCACTTGCAAACACTTCCCTCTTCCAACTAAGAGAACTAGCTACCGACATTAGATTTAGTAAGGTCTTCTGGTCGCCTATGCAGATGCCTGCTTTCTCCCATGCCCCGGCTGATAGCATCGGTAGTGTTAATTCCTCAGCACATTGATCGAGATGGTGAAAACTTCTAATTCAACCTCCGGGCCGCCTGGAACACGCTCATCTCGTGGAATGGCAGCGATGAGATGTGACTCGAGTACGTTGAGCCCTGGATGTAGCATTGCCTCGAAGGCGCGCTCATGGGGTTGCTGGCCAGGAGCTTGGTGATGAATGGGCTTGAGCGGTTGCTTGTTGACCAATGTCCAGAGGCTGTATTGTCTAGTTTGTAAATGGCTGGGTATTGCGGTGACGGCCAGTACACGGGTGAGATGGGGAGGTAGGTTAAGGGTGGCAGCCTGCTCCATCTCCTTGGGGTTGGGTCTGATGGTAGCCAGTACAGGACTGTGTGATTGAAGAGTGGGGTGAATCTGAATCTTCATACTCTCAATGAGAGCATCGTCGAGACCTAGATTCGTCAGTGTTCGCCGCTTGTAAATGTGTTTGAGTGAGTTACCTTTACCGGGACGACGAGGATGCTTCTGGTCCATGTACCCATTAACAAGAGGGTTGTTGATCGGCTGGGGCGGCGCCACAGGTACAGGAGCAGGGACAGCAACGGGAGCAGCCGCAGGAACCGCAGGAGTCGCCTGACTAGGTGCAGCGCTAGGCGGTTGTGACGGAACTGCTGGTGATGCCCTTGAGGCCTCCTCTGCCTTGAGAGCACTCTGTACAGAAGGACTCGGAGATGGCACGGCAGATAACGATGTGCTTCTAGCCTTTTCCAGTTGAGCATTGACAGCTTGAGCGGGCGTTGAAGTACGTGCCGTGCCGTTCACAGTTTGGCCATTTGTTATCGCCTCCTTCGATTGAGCTGGCGCCGGTGAATCCGCAGAATCTCGTTGACCTCCAACATGGATGGTGATCTTCTTTGGTCCAGGTGTAGGCGTGTCACTGGATCCGCCAACCTTCAACTTGATCTTCGGTTGAGAAGGTTCAGTTACAACAGCTTGTGCTTGTTTCAACTGATCATAAAAGAATTTCTGCAACGCCGTTAGAAATATTGACAAACGCAAAGCAACATGGTACTGACCTCTAGATCCTGCGCAACCAAGTAGATTTCACTACCTTCTTCATTGTAAAAGTACGCGTTGGTCCACAATAGCTTTGCCTTCTCCTCAAAAGCGGCCCATGACTTGAAATCGCTAACTCCAGTTGAACCACCACGACCGTGGAAACCCTTGACCGCCTTCTGCAGTTTTCGGATCGACATGGGGTCACTGATAACCTTGAAATACTCTTTGAGAGACCGAGGCGGTAGGTTAATGAAAGCTTCGAAGTAAGGGCCATCGTATCCAGGGTCTTCGCGTCGGATGAGCTCTTCGATGAGCTTTTCCTGGGCTTGCTGAAATGACAATCCCTTGTAGGGTACATCTTCATAGACGTGGTCTGGCTTTGCGGTGGGCGCTGCTGGCTTCGGGGTCTCTTTGCCTCGAGTGGACGCCCTTCGACCAGGTGTACGACCAGGTGTTCTCCGCTTGAGTGTAATGGTTCGTCTACGAGAGCTTGGCGCCTCTTCTTCGTCTTCATCTTCGTCTTCATCCTCGTCTTCTTTTTCTTCCTCGGGGTCATCTTCATCTTCGTTCTCGTCGTCGTTCATTTCTTCGTCGTCGTTGTCTTCATTGGCCTCCTCGCTATCATCATCCGGGAATGGGGTGGGCACAGCCTGATAACCTCTGACATGATAAGCCGGATTTTTCTTGGTCATGTAGTTGCTGACAGCCTTTCTCAATCGTTCCGCATCTTCGAATATCTCGGTTGATCGGGGGTAGAACTCCTTCGCGTTGCTGATCATGCGCTTGAAGTAGCCCTCAAGCTCGGACAAGTTCTCGAATTCGCCATCGTTCAGTTTCTGCTCGATCATGGATAACGAGATGGGCATGCGTGTTTGTTCGTAGTAGTCTGCATTTTCCTCGCGGGGTGGAAGTTCTTCGAAATTGGTTGCGACAAGACGCCCACTATAGGATGAGTCAGTACTATGATAATAATTGGAAATCGGGTTGGAATTACGCTTTGTCGGCAGTTTTTCGAATATGCTCTAGGAATGACAGGCCATATGTAGTTGTTGATTCTCGAGATTCGCCTTTGGAAAGATCGAAATCGCCCTGGGACGCAATGTCAGTCAATAAAGCGAAGGGGTGAATGAAAGTTGAGTGAGAGAGGTTGTCAAAGTATGCTATGGGGGATCTGCGCCAAGTGAAAAGATTCAGAACCGCGAGAAGCGACAGGCCGGACTTACAGTAAGTCTGCGACGCTTAGAGCCTCTGTCGTCGTTGTCGACCGCTGCAGCACCATTGGCCTTTCGTTTGCTGTCCATTGTGATTATAATCGATAGGGTCGCCTAATCGAGCGCATCAAAGATGTTTACGGTATGATTTCCTTGAGAAATTCGTTGGGACGCAATTGAGGATCGCAAACCTGGAGATCGAGGTCGTTTGCGACGGCGCTTGTGTGGATTTTGACGCGTGCGATCCAATGGTCGCGTCAAGCAAGATACCGAGTCCAGGATTAGACCTGGAAAAAACAGGGCAGGAATTAGAGGATGCACCGTATAAAATGCACCGTTTGAATGGTTTGCAGGCTCCCGTTTTGCTTTCGGCTATCGCGGGTCTATGCAGGCCCTACAAATGTTCCGATGCTGGTGATTTTGATGTGGTGGTAAATGGGGCTGTCTTCGTTGGAGCTGAGGGCGAGGTTTGGAGGCACATTCAATGGATCCAATGCCAGTCAGTGGGTGGAGGAGCGGTATCCACTTCGACCTACCAGGAGCTATTATGTGTGCCTGAAAAAGGTTAAGGCAACAAGGCAGACAATGGTAATAGAATTCAACAATATTGAATGTCAAGGTACATATTGCATTCATAGCGACGCTTCTGTGGTGCTATTGCTCTCACAAGCTTCAGGTCTCCTGCATCGAACTTGAAAGGCACCCATGATACGAATTAAAGGAGATCGCCTACGCTATGGTCGCTTCCTATGCATCATGAAACCTGTACTTTGAACAATATGAACAGTTGAATCCAAGTCGATCTGACGATTCTCGGTGGTAGAAAGATAGGGAATATGTGAATGCACTCGTCTTCGAGGAGACTATGGGGATCTCAATTTCAAGCCTTTAAACACTCAACTCATAGCCAAGGAAAAGTAATTAGTTGCCATGATGAACACAAAGTTGCTATGAGGGGCAGCTTTAGAGGCTAGAGCGCAGTCAATCGGGGGGGCGCTGCTAAGCTCAAAGCTCCCATTATTCAACCCCACATTGACCTCATTATCAAGATTCAGATCTCATCCCAGGGACTGACACCTTTACAACTTCACCTCACCAACACTAGGAATTAAATCAGCCACGCAAGATGGCTGATACACCAAGCGAGCCACCTCCTGACTATGAAAAGTCCACCGCCACTCAGGGCACTCCTCAACGGCCCTTACGGAAAGGTCCTATACCGCTAGACCTTCCAATTCTTAAGCACCTCAACGGCAAGAGAGTGATTCTTGCATCTGCCTCACCACGAAGAAAGGCATTGCTACAACAGGTGAACCAAAGACATGCGAGTTAATTTCAATGGCCTTTTTCTCACAATACACAGTTTGGCCTCACAAACCTTGAGATTCTCCCATCCACCAAACCCGAGAATCTCGACAAAGCTGCACTAGGTCCTTACGAGTATGTAGCTGCAACTGCTCACCAGAAGTGCATGGACGTTTATACTACTGCACTCGAAGTTCATCTGAAATCTATACCGGATCCTGATCTTGTTATCGCTGCGGACACTGTTATCGTTACCAAGGATGGTCGAATTCTGGAGAAGCCTCGAAGCGAAGCTGACCACATTCGCATGCTCAAGCATCTGCGAGACCAGAGAATGCACAAGGTCTTGACGTCGATTGTAGTTATCGCCCCAAGAGAGGACGCGAGACATCCGGGCTATGTCATCGACACCTACACAGAAGAGACCAAGGTGTACTTCTTGAGTGAATCTGAAGGTCTTCCTGATGATGTGATTGAGGCGTATGTCAAGACCCGTGAGGGTGCGGATAAGGCTGGTGGCTACGCTGTTCAAGGCGTGGGTGGCATGTTGCTTGTTGAAAAGATCGACGGAAGTGTCGACAATGTCGTTGGACTTCCAGTGAGAAAATGCATGGCTATGGCGGAGAAAGTCGTATTCAGACAGGAAGAGGAGGACTTTGAAGGTGAAGGCGAGGAAGAGGACTAGATGTTGAGTAAGAATAGAGGATACCAGGAAAATAGAATGGATACTCATGCAATTTAACGAGCTACACGATTGTGGCTTGACCAGTCCCCATTTTGCCAGTCTTTTATTTCACCCTGGCTTCTTCTCAGCTATCCGGGTTTCCAACAGTGATCTTTAAAGATGATAGGTTCAAAATGATTCTATCCCGTCATCGTGGACCCATGGTCTCAGCACTAGAGGACATATGATACCCGTTCCTCATGACTACTGAGCTAACAGACAGATTGCATTAACAAGCCCAGGCTGCCTTTGCGGTACGTATTGAACAACTCGGGTTGAGCCTCATGGAGAACGGTAGAGTGCAGTTATATATTACATAATTACTGTGACTAAATTAGAACCTTGGTGTTGCAGATCAGTAACAACTAGCCCAAGACATGAATCAATCGCCAAACCAGGAGAACGCCGCCCTCGGGGAGAAAGAAAACATTGAACCTTGATATAGGGTGTTAAAATAAACTCAGCAAAAGGCATCCTAAGCTTATGCTAAATTTACCTAATCTTTTTTATCACTTCGGATTAAGGACCTGGGTTTTCTTGTCTCCCTTTGGCCGCCGCCTTCTATAATGGATGTCAACATGCAAGGACCAGGCAGACTAATAAGGGTCCTGTAGTGTCATTTTCACATGGAAAATCCGGGGCAGCACCCTTGCACGTCATTTGCGACCTACATATCCTCTCTCACATGAAAGTTCTATGCGCATCGTGACAAAATTTGCACGTTTGTTTACGTCTCACTACCATTCTCCTCATTATCATAACTACTCAGCCAAAAGATGTCGTCTCCAAATAACAGGTCTCCCGCAAATGGCGATGCCGGTGCCGCCGATGAGAAACCGCGACTTACTGAGGAGGAAAAGAAGCAGAACCATATCGCATCCGGTATGTGACCTGTTTACACGTGATATTTGCTGTCGCATGATATCTGAGATACTCCTGAGTATTCTCTGAGACGATACTTGCTAACGCGCATCGATTAGAACAGAAGCGACGCCAAGCGATTCGTGAAGGCTTCGACCGCTTAACTGAACTGGTCCCTGGCTTAGAAGGGCAGGGGAGATCAGAAGGCCTAGTTCTAAAGAGGACGGTTGACTATATGCGTGAGCAGCTCTCAGAGAGGCAAGCCTTGGTTGATCGCATTGAACAGGCTGGCGGTGATGTCGATGAGAAACACAAGAGGTGAGTCGGGTGACCACTATGCGATCAACGAACAAGGTACTGACTGTCGTACAAGGGCGCTATATCAACAGGCGGCGAACCCAGGTCGTACTAGGGGATGATTACGCACTTGGGTGGTCTTCACAGCTACCGCACGTCGAGAGCACGAAACGACTCAAAGACATTGGGCATTGAGTCGATGGAACTGATTGACTGTCGCATATCAGCACCTGACCAGCCCGAGTCGCGATAGCAACGAGCCGCGCCACAATGGCAGCGCCGTGCTATCAGCATGACTAGGGAAGAAAGACTGATATAGAGACTATTTTATCGTACAAATGTGTTTTTACAGTTATTGTTACATGACATCGCATCTCTATGTCTAGGCAAATGTGTCTACCATGGTTTTGAACCGCTCACGTACCTCCTCTGGTGATAGCATCTCCTTGCCCAGCGAAACCCGCTTGCTCTCAACATCTTTCTGCCCAATCACGAGGATCTCGCCATAGTTCTTCTCTCTTGCCTCCTTGATTTTAGCCCCCAAAGGCCGCGCACTATCATCTATGTCAACCGACAGCCCAGTTGGTCGAAATGCAGTATCCTGACTAGGGAGTGTGCCGTTCTCAAGCTGCTGGTAAAGTTGGTCGTTGTTACCAACCAGCACACTGCGCACTTGCTCCGCCCATTCGACAACAGGTTCAGCAGTGTTGATGGTGAGAATGATGACTTGGCGAGGGTTCAACCAGAAGGGCCACTTGCCATTATACTTCTCAATCAGGAGAGCCATGAGACGCTCAACCGAGCCGAGGACAGCGCGGTGGATCATAACAGGACGCACAGGGCCATACTCATCGAGTAGAGAAGGATCTGTGGTCGTCTCGCCTCTAGCTTCATATTCTGGAGCAGGGGCCTGGTACTCAAGTTCAAACCGCTTGGGTAGTTGAAAGTCAAGTTGAATGGTCGCCGTCTGATGCTCCTTTCCATCCGAGTCTGTGAGGACGATATCGATCTTGGGTCCGTAGAAAGCGCCATCTCCCTCATTCACACCCCATTCCATGCCCGATGCGTCAAGGGCTCGCTTCAAGGCGTTCTCAGCCTGATCCCACTCCTCTTCAGTGCCGATGTAGTGATCCTTTGGTCGTGTGGAGAGTGCAAGTCGATAATTTGAGCCGAATCGCAGAACAGTGTACACCACCTTTACAAAGTCTAGAGTTTTCTTGATCTCCTTCTCAACTTGAATTGGTCGGCAAAAGATGTGTCCGTCATCCTGGTGAAAACGTCGAACACGAGTGAGTCCACTCAAGGCACCAGAGATCTCGTTTCGATGCAGAGGACTGAAGTCGGCATAGCGAATTGGAAGATCTCGGTAACTGCGGTTCTTGGAAGCGAAAATGAGGCAGTGGCCGGGGCAATTCATGGGTTTTAGACCATAGTCACCCTCTTCTTCCTCGTCTGGCTTGAGTTCCTTTTGGTCACTCCCACAGCATCCGTCATGTTGCACAGGGGACGGCTCTGTATTTCCTCTTACAGCGTACATGTCATCGGCGTAGTTTTCCAAATGACCTGACTTGGCCCATAGCGACTTTTTGTAAATGGTCGGCGTAATTACCTCCTCGAAGCCATATCGTACGTATTGTTTTCGGAGAAAGTCGACAAGTCGATTGAAGATTCGGGAGCCATTCGGTAGGAATATGGGGGAGCCAGGGCTGTAGATCGAGCTGATAAAGAGTTCTTGCTTGGTGCCGAGTTTACGATGGTCGGGAGGTTCTCGCTTTTCGGACTTTTCAGAATAGAATCGGCTGCGGGAGATGCACTGCGGACACGTCCATGGTCTTCTTAGGGATGTATTGAAAGCCGCTCGGGCAGTCCTCGAGCGGATCATGGCCAGTTCGACACGCAATGGCGCGTGATAGATCGATATTCAATGCTTTTGCGGAAATATGACGATCCAGAATTCACAAACCCACCTGAAATCGTTGGACGCCTGCCAGCTCGTTGCTGTTTAAAGCCTAGCGGACACCCACGGGCCGCTATTCTTAGCGGTCAGCTATCGCCTATCGGCAGCCGGAGGGACATGTCCAGTTCGTGTAGCGGTTAACAATATGATACAGGGCGATGTATCTGCATACAAACTTATAGAGAACACAACCATGCTGTTAAATTGGTAGGCCAAAGTCTGGTAGGTCAGATCATATGTGACTCCGTATATGAAAGGTGAGATCATAGGCTGAATGTACAGTCCCTTTGTTCTATAGTGGTTACGGACATTGTGGCATGGGTCTTTGGGTCTTTGTGTGACCCCTCCCCAACGCTAACAACCTAATGGAACCCCGCCATCCATTCAAACAGAGCAACTGCGTGAGCATCTCTACTAGCCAAAATTCACGACTCTTCTTCATACCGTAGTTTCTCTTCGCACTCACACAACGAGGCTCTCGCTCTCTTAATGCTCTATTACCATCTTTAAGCCTCTAAAGTCCTAACTGATCCTGCGGCTCCCACGGGCATAAGCCGCTGCTGGCTCTCACCATGAGCTTCGCCATCGAAGTCCCAGGCGATGCGAATCCGCTGTCTTTGCAGTCGCTGTACCAGACACTGCAGTCAGCCACTTCAACCGATTATGCGCAGCGTCAAACGGCAGGGCAGCAACTAACATCATGGGAGCTCCAACCAGGCTACTATTCTTCGTTGCAGGTGAGCCTATGCACGAGATCGAGACTCTTTTCAAGGCACTAACAATGTTGCAGGCTGTCTACCTCGACAAGTCCCTCGCCTACGAAGTTCGATTTCTCGCCATCATTCAGCTCAAGAATGGTATTGACCGCTATTGGCGGTTGTTTAACCATGTCAAGAACAGTATAAAACCAGACGAGAAGAGCTTGATACGCTCGCGACTGTTCCAAGGTTCTATCGAGGAAGAGCACACCAACCTTGCTCTACACAATGCTCTGGTGGTCGCGAAGATCGTCAGAATCGATTATCCTGGCGAATGGCCAGATGCAATGGGCAACATTATCG
Organism: Fusarium miscanthi; assembly: GCA_014898875.1. NCBI lineage: Eukaryota > Fungi > Ascomycota > Sordariomycetes > Hypocreales > Nectriaceae > Fusarium > Fusarium miscanthi. The sequence goes on from JAAVUA010000196.1 coordinate 27,279, forward strand.
AACTCCTCCGTTCATCGCGAAATGGTAATCAGAGACATCTTCATGGCATCCTCGAGATTCTACTACGAGTGGTGAAGGAACTGGGAACCGCACGAATGCGAAAGAACCAGACCGCTCTACAATCGGTCACTCCTGAGATTGTTCACGTTCTAAGTGAAGTCTACTCAGAAAAGTCCCAGGCATGGATGGGCTTCCTTACTGGTGGGCCGGGAGGTCAGGAGGAAGTCAACCTGGCTATGCTCAACAGCTTACTTGCTCTTCGAGTCCTTCGTCGACTTGTTATTATGGGCTACGAGCGCCCCCACAGTGACAACACCGTTGAGCAATTCTGGACTTTGTCACAGAACCAGTTCGGACAGCTTCTCAACCTTGTTAGTCACGACTCGGCAGTCCCACCAAATTACCAAGAAGTCGTTGGCAAGCACTTGCTCCAGTTTACCAAGCTACACATTGACATGGCGGAGCAACATGCCGCCAGCTTCGTATTTCTTCCCAACTCCATCCCGTTGGTGCAATCATATTGGGAGCTGGTTGCGAAGTTTGCGGAGGTGTTCGACAAGTCTGGCGGTATCAGACAAGGCCCATCAGAGACTGGATCTGCAAAATCCAAGGTCGAGGGCCCTGTACTAGAAAGACTGGCGCTCAAGGGACTTCTAATTCTCAGGTCATGCGTTCGAATAGGGTTCCAGCATGTCCAGACTTTTAGATGGCGAAGCCCAGAAACAAAGGCCGAGCAAGAAAAGGCTAAGAACCTGATCAAATCGGAACTTTTGAAACCCGATCTCGTCATACAAATTGTTAACTCCATCATCACCCATCTCTTTGTCTTCCGTAAGTCGGATCTTGAAGGTTGGGAGGAAGATCCAGAGGAGTGGGAGCAACAGGAACAGAGCGAAGGAAATGCTTATGAATGGGAAGTAAGACCATGCGCTGAGAAGCTGTTCCTTGATCTCCTCACAAACTACAAGGACTTGCTAGTCCCTCCCCTGTTGTCTTATTTCCAGACAGCACAAGATTCCCAGGCCGATATTGCTACCAAGGAGGCAGTGTACACTGCAATGGGCCTCGCCGCTGCTCATGTTCATCATGTGTTTGACTTTGATGCCGTTCTGGCTTCAACGATTGTCAATGACGCACGTCTACAAGGCGGCCTCTGCAAGGTATTGCGACGACGAATCGCCATCCTCGTGAGTCAGTGGGCTCCTATCAAGCTCGATGACTCAAGTAGGCCGATTGTCTACCAAATCTACAGGCATTTCCTCAACCCCGAGGATGAGACCAATGATGTGGTTGTCAGAATTACAGCTGCCCGACAACTACGATGGATCGCTGATGAGCTTGACTTTAATGTGGGCGCTTTCCTACCATACACTTCTGATGTTTTATCGCAGCTCATCAACCTCGTTCAGAGTGTTGATGTCGATGAGACTAAGTTGGCTATCCTTGAGTCGATTAGAATCCTGGTCACACGAATGGAAGAGCAAGTATCCCAGTTTGGAGACCAGCTTATGTCGGCTCTTCCCACGGTTTGGGAGAACTCGGGGGCTGAAGAGTACATGATCAAGCAAGCGGTAACGTCAATTTTCGCAGCCCTGGTTATGAGCATGGGCCCCGATTCACAACGATATCAGCACTTCATGCTGCCACTCCTCTCTGAAGCAGCCCGTCGAGGATCAGACCTACACCTCCACTTAATTGATGAGTCTTTGGAATTGTGGAATAATATTCTCATGCAGAGCTATGCTCCCCTGGCTCCTGAGTTGGTAAACATTGCAGAACTTGCTCTGCCACTGCTCGAGTATGACAGTGAGACAGCCTCCCTGGCTCTAACAGCTGTTGAGTCTTATATACTTCTTGCTCCTGCTTCTATGCTGGAAGACCGATTGCGTCGCCCGACGTTGAGCGCTTTGTCTAACATCTTAAATTCCAAGAGCCGAGAACAAGTTCGTATGGGTACTAGTTGCATTGAGAATTTTATCAGGGCCGCTGTAGAGCTTGGCGGTTCGACCGGCGTTTCAGTCATCCTACAGGATATGGTTGAAATCGGCTTCATGAACAAAATCCTCGGAAACCTACATGACGCTTGGGAATCGCATCAGACCACAGGGCCCAACCGAAAGGTCAGCAAACTCAGTACTATAACCGAGACGGATTATTTTGCCATCCTAGGACGCTTGGCTCTCGCCGAGCCCACGCTTTTCAGTCAGATGCTGACCAATATGGGTTCGCTTGATCAAGTTTGGGCCTGGCTCTCATCTGAGTGGTTCTCACATATGTCAAGTATGGACCACATTGAGCGGCAGAAACTCTATCTTCTTGGCTTGACAAGATTACTGGAATTGCCGTCACCTGTCCAAGAGCTTGTGTTGAGCAAACTCCAAGATTACTTCGACATGTGGATTAACGTGATTTCCGATCTCCAAGACGGCGTGGCTAACGGCACTGATACTCTGATATGGGGTCCTTTGGAGACCACCGAATATGATACCCCGAAGATCATTGCGGAACGCAATATGGAGGCCAAAGATCCCATTCATACTGTTCACGCCTTCGACTTTGTCAAGATGCGCCTGCAGGACTTGGTGAACAGGGTTGGAGGTGAGCAGGCCTTCCAGGAGCAGTGGGCTGTCAATATAGATAAAGAGGTGCTGGACAAGTTTCAGCAAATGGCTTCTGGTGTTCAGCAACAGCAGCAGCAGTAGTAGCAGCAGTAAGATAATATCATTGGACGCGGGTTTAGAGTAAGAGAAGATTACGATGATGAATTAAGAAATGATACACCAGGGGATTGGTTTACATTAAGATTAGACCATTGTTAACGGTTTCATACGAAAGGCTGAATATTGCTATGAAGTCTCTCAAAGGCTGTTAACTCGGTGAATTGAATTCTCAGTAACATAAATATATTCCTTCGGTCAAATATCGCATACGGCCACCATCTATAGCTTGCTCTGTCCCTCCTCAGGTATCTTAATAACAACCTTACCCCAAGTCCCCCGTCCACCAAGAGCCTTCAGCGCAGCCCCAGTCCTCTCAAGTCCAACAAACTCCTCATCGGTATACTCAGTACCCCTGAGCTTACCCTGCTTAACAAGATCCATGATGCCATTCCACACCTTGGGTATCGTCTCCCTCTCATGGATAGAATAAGCACCCCAGTGAAGTCCAACAATAGAGATGTTCTTCAGGAGAACCTTGTTCATGGCCACCTTTTCGATCTTGCCAGCAGCGAAACCGATAACGAGGATTCGGCCGTTCCAGGCCGTGCACTTTGTGGAAAGATCAATTAAGCCAACGGGGTCGTAGACGATGTTGACGCCGCGAGAGTCGGGGGTCAGAGCCTTGACCTTGGCGGGCCATGTAGCGTCGTTGTAAGAGATAACATGGTCAGCGCCATAAGACTTTGCGATATCAAGCTTATGCTGTGTAGAAGCTGTCGCAATGACAGTCGCGTCAAAAGCCTTGGCCACTATTTCATGTCAGTGCACAATCTCATCGCCACCAACAGAGAAGCCTCATACCTTGGACGGCTGCAAGACCAACACCACCAGCTGCAGCATGGACAAGTACGTAATCGCCCTTCTTGATCCCTGCTCTCACAACCAAAGCGCCATAACTTGTAGGTGCAGTAACAAACAGACCAGCAGCCTCCTTGAACGACCAGCCGTCGGGAACAGGCAGGAGTGTATTTTCTATCGCCTTGATCTTTGTCGCAAAAGCGCCCTGGGATGCGCCAAAGACTCGAGACCCAACAGGAAACTTGGGGTTGGAGCTGTCCTTGGGTGTAGCGATGACGGTACCTGCGAATTCAGCGCCGGCGGTCCAGGGAAAAGCTATACAGGATTATTATTCTGCGAGTGAGCGGTTATGGGGATAAGCTTACGAGGTTGGTTTTGGTATTTCCCTTGGATTTGTAAGATATCGAAAAAGTTGGCGGCGGCGGCGTGGACTTGGATGAGATATTCATCGTCTGTGGGCTTAGGATCGGGAAGATCTGAGACCTTGAGCTGTTCAGGGCCCTTTTGAGTTTGTTAGTGTATTCGATAGAAGCGATTGGTGGCATTGGAGGCTCACCTTGAGATACTCAGTGATTTGGATGCCGCGCATGATGATGAATGTGGATGTTTATATGTGTTAGGTTGGGTATTGTGAGTGAAGTTCCGTCGCGTAAGTTGTTGGAGGTGACCAAGAGTTGACTAAGAATTCACAATCTACAATTTCAATGACGAGTAAAAGAGAGATGAGAGACTTCGCAGATGAAAAAGAAAAAGAACAGATTTAATAGCTGACGTCGGTTACCTTGTCGCGGCCAGAGTCTGGGGTTACGCGGGGAAGAGATCCATGAGCCGAGGCATCTTCCCCCGGCGATCGGCCCCTACTTTAGCTACCTAGTACCTACCTAACTGTTGACTTGTATGTAGGTACAGTGGACTACACCAATCCGATTACATCAAAATCCATCATGTCCCTATTAGCACTCCAGCTTCATGAGTTAAGCTATAATCAGAGTCATGGCTAATTACAAATCACATTAAAACAAGTTGTCGTTGAAGTTGGAAATACTCTCTGTTCCAAACCTGATATTTATGACCACACCATGCTTCACCTACAGCTCGTCTCGCCAGTCTTGACTCAAGTGCCCCTCCCAGCTCAAGTGGGCAAACACTGGATTCTACCCCCAAACTCTCCACGCTGGGCCTGTCGTTCAAGGTCCGCTAAGCAAATGCTCAATGGCACCCTGAACACTTCCACCACTTCGACGCAGGGCCGCAACATTGCGGTCAAAGTCAAAGAAACCCATATCATTAAGCTGGCGCAATTGCTCAGCGTAGCGCTCTTCCGGGGGTCGGTTATCAGCAGGAGCCGCAGGAGCCGAGTCCAATCCACCACCACCGAGCATTTGCATCATCTGCTGCATCATCTCGGGGTTCATACCAAAGGGGTTGTTGGGCTGGGCGCCAGCTCCGGGAGGAGGGAAGAGCGCAGCGAATGGGTTCGCAGGAGGTGGGCTAGTGGTTGAGCCCTGCTGCGCACCACCTTGGCTGGGCGTTGTTCCAGAAGTTTGCGCATCGGCCGAGCTGTCCGTCGCTCCTTGGCTGGGTGTGTTCCCCGTGCCAGTCTGTCCCGCCTGTCCCGCCGCTGTCTGTCCCTGGCCGACGTCTCCATACAGGGAGCGAAGTCCCTGGAGCTGCTGCATCAGCTGAGTCATGTCAGGGGCGCTGCCTCCCTGTTGACCTCCCATCATGCCTGAGAGAAATGGGTTGGCGAAAGGGTTTGCCTGGCCTTGTTGACCCTGCGCAGTTCCTCCGCTGGCCGCGCCCTGGGGTGTCGTGTCAGTAGCACCAGGGGCTGGGAAAGCTCCAGCCTCTCCTCCTTGCATGTTCCGCTGCATACGCATGGCCTGGCTCATCATCTCGGGGCTGCTCATCATCTGTCGCATAAACGGTGATGTGATGATTTCTCGAGCGTTGGGAAGATTTCGAAGCATAGGGTTCGAATCGATCAGCATGTTGATAAAATCGGGGTTGTTGAGAGCCTCGTTCATAGATTGTTGAACGTTGGGGTCGGACATGAGTCGCTGAATTCGTGCCTCGTCCATAGGAGCGCCCATCTAAAAGTATATGTCAGCAACAGTCGACATCCACAGTGCATCGTTCGTACGTACACCGCCGTCGGGCCCAAACATGTCAAGCCCGGGAAGGCCATTTCCAAATCCAGCATATCGAGCACCAGTCAGGTTGGCAAAAGGTTGGTTGGCTGTGCCTGAAGCCATGTTGGTGGGGGCGGGAGTCGATGTGGAGGTGTTAGCGGTGGGAGTTTGGTTGGGCTGCTGATTGCTGGCAGCACTCTTGACCATGTGGATTGTGTTGTTGTGCTTGATCTTGTAAGTGCTCAAAGTATCATCGTTCTTCATGACTCGGCCAGAGTAGATTAGGCGCTGTCGTTCAACGGGAATGTTCTCAAAGTCCTCTCCCGCCAGCTTAGTCTTGAGGTCAAGAACAGTTGCTGTATCGTTGATAGTGATGCTATGCGTGCTATCTGAGGAAGTCTTCACCTTGAAGGTGATCTGAGAGTCAGCGCTCGGCTCGGGGTTGTCGGCCATTGTGTAGACTGGCGATATGGCGTGGCGCGGCGCAACGAGGGGGTTGAATAGCGATAGCGGGGGGTTGAGGATGGAACAAGAGCGGGGAGGGAGCTCTTGAGTGCAGAAGTAATTGAGGGATCTTGAGAGCTGTGCCCAAATATGCTGTTACTGTTAAGTAGGAATGGCTTATTGCCGGAGGATGTCGGGAGGAAAGGTGTGGTCTTGAAGCTAAGACGATGTTGAAGGCGAAGTTGAAAGCAGGTAAATTGAGCGAAGCCTTGAGAAGAAGTGGAGGGTAGGTAGACTAAACGTCAAGGCCCAGTCCCATATGGTAAGTGCTGGGTTGCTCAATTGGATCAACTGCAGATACAGGCGCAGGCGCAGGCAGCCCTTACTCGGAATGGGGCAGGCTCAGGTGGTATTGTCAGTCGGTGGTAGTGACGTGGGGCCAACTTTTACTGCCAATGACGCGCTGTGGATAATTAATTATCAAATAGAATAAATTAATGCCAGTAGAGTCGATTAATCAGGACATGATTTGGAGAAGTTGAGAAAAAGAAGCAGTTATTCTGTAAATAGGTAGAGACTTTGCATGTGAGTTACGATTTGTATCAAAAGTCTTTGAGAGAAAGGATCCTTTCTGTTGAAGGCCTCTCTCTCAAAAGCATATGAACACATATCATCTTATTCCACCACCGTCCATCATCTTCTGTAGCCAGATTCCAGTAATCACAGTCAAGTCAACATCAGTTTCGGGAGATGCGGACTAGGCCTCATCTCAACCTCTTTAACCGAAAATGCGGACGTCATATATTGAAATTATTCCCCTTTTCATACCTCCTTTGTGCTTTATGGGTGACACTTGTGGCTTTAGGCTGCACATACACTCATGATTCAAGCACCCTTCTTCCTCTCGCAGGTCTTCGGTTCCGTTTGTTCAAAAAGGCTTAAACAGCGCAATGTTCCGAAACAACGAGATTAGTTAGATGGCTAAGGGAAGACTTTCGCAGGAGATCTCATTTAATCGTACTTATCTTGACGTCCAATAATGAACATGCCACACTACACTTTTTACGAGGGTATTGTGTTGATACAGGGTAACCAACTAGTGTGGGGCGTTGGTGTTGATCTCAATTGAGTTGAACTGCGAACTTAGTTTCACTAAACCATCTTCAGCTGTCATCTAAAGCTTCAATAAGATACGCTTGAAATATTGACAAAATGGAATGAGTCGCATCTCCTAGAAAAAAGACGCCATCTCTTTCACACACACACACATATCTATATATCATCGGCGGATGGCCAGAGTTGATCTCAGTATCTCTAATCAACAACAGATGATGACCCTGAGTTCATCATGATTCAAGGCATCTTTTACGCCAGGTTCTTTCCCCAAGAGGGTAAATATTCATAGACCAATGAGTTCATACATCTTTTCTAACTATTCAGGCCCCAAGATAGTCGCACAATCTCCTGCAGGCTGCATTACCCCAGTCGAAGGCTCAACCAGATCCCCTCTCATCGACTTCGACGTACTCCATGAGTACATCATTCCTAGACAAGCCTTCTGCAACCGCTATCTCACCATAAACACACCAGACGGAAAATACACTGTCCTGGGGTATCCGGTTGTTATTCCGCACACAAAGTATCTTCGAAATGAGTTCATCTTCAACTTCGGCCTCGTGCTCGACGCTGATGTCGACCACGTTCCTTACGAGCGCGTCGTTCGTGGTCTAGCCTCTACCTTTTCTGAGATGGAAAAACAGAACGAGTATCTGAGCCAAAACGCAGAGACGAAAGGCTCTGGGAGGAGACCGATTGATAGTTTGCTCGAGATTGTTAAAGAGGATTTGGACAACTATGGAGAGTGCATGATTCCAGTTGGTGAGTGACTATGATTATTACCTCCCATCTCATACTGATCGCTTCTCAGACGAGGCGAACACTATCAACATGAAGCTCTTCCCTCACCACATGGATCCTCCCAGGGTTCGAGGCTGGCATGTCCCTGTCCCAAAAGCCAAATTCTCTGACATCATGGATCCGACTTGGGATCTTACCCTCCAGAAAGTCATATCTCACATCGACGGCGTTTCTGATGTTCGACGTATCGCTCACGCTTCTTCTGTCTCTCTTGAGCTAGCAAAAACTGCGCTCCGACATCTCCTCTACTACGACACTATTCTACTTCTTGACATGTTCTTTTTCACGGCATGCTACGCTCCACGCCCTGGGATCCATGACTTTATCCGAAATGTCGATGGGATGGTCGATGAGTGTGCGGCATACGTATCTCATGGACGCGGCCTCGTGAGCAACTATCATCTCATCAAACTCATGTCCACCTTTGCTCCTGGAAAGTCCGTCATGGAATGGCTCAAGGGGCATCAAGACACAGGTTTCGAAGTCCTTCGCTTTGTCGACGTTCGCAGATTCGTCCAGTTCGGCGTTATAAAGGGCTGCATATACCGCGTTCACAAATTCGTCGTCTCCAAGCAGTACCTTGCCGCCTTAGCCTCTGGCCAAAGCCGCCCTGTCCCAGGAGGAGATCCGCTGCAGAAGTATACGGATGGCTGCCATCACTTTGACCAAATTATCACAGAGCAGAACATGACGGACAGTGAAATTATGGAGAAACTCAAGAAGCTGCCAGTTCCAAAGGGGGACTTGGCAGTCTTTTATAGATAGATCCAGTTCCAAACTTCTATACCCATCATCTTTAACTTTTTCCATCATATCTATGGTATCATGCAGATTACAATATACTACAGTGCTATGTTACACGGCAAACACAAGCCGATCCTGGGGAGACAGCCCCCTCATTTGCCTCTCTTATCCCATGTAAGTCGAGCCCGCCTCTCACGCACATCGTGCTTATTGGGCAGCTCAATATCTGAGTTATTGGCAACCTTCAATCTATCTTTCTTCCTCGAGGCAATTTCAGTAAGCTCCTTGTCTGATACTTTCCTACCCTTCGCTTCAATCTCTTTCTTCAGCTCCTCCTTCATTCTGCGCAGGAGACCAGTACCGGGCTGGCCAGGGTAGATCTGCCCGCTCTCCTTCCACTCTTCATCGCTGATGAGCTCGACGATTCGGATGTTGTGCTTACCCTTGCGCATAATGAGCAAGCGATCGTCGATGAGAAACTTGGCAGTCTCTTCTGGAAACCAAATCTTCATGGGGGTCCAAGACAGATTGCCGGGGACGAGTCCTCTCTTCTGGCCAGGCTGTGCGGCGATATAGGCGCCTTGTGCAGTGAGCAGACGCTGACCGTCACTGCTGCTGGATGCAAGGCCAACAGCGTGGAGAATCTTTGCCGGCGACATGCTCATGATGGAGCGGGGAAGTTGAATATCGCTTCTTGGAGCATTGTTCACGGTGACGATGCCTGTCTCTGGAGTGGGCTCATTGACAATACCCTTAGGTAGCTGAGTGCCAAATCGGAATTCGTGCTGCTTGGCTTCCTGAACAGCCTTCTGAGATCCATGAACAAGTGAAAGAACCTCAAAAGCCAAAGTGTGCTGTGCCTTTCGCTCCTGGGGAGCTGCTCGGTGCTCCTCCATGAGCTTGGAGATCTGCTCCAAAGGTATAAATGTGAACATCTTGAGCAAATTCTCAACCTCCTCGTCAGACCTTCGAACGAAATAACCGTACAAGTCGAATGCCGTTGTCTTGAACTCGTCCAACCATATAGCATTGCCAGCACTTTTGCCGAATTTGTTGCCGGCAGAATCTGTTAATAATGGCACGGTGAAACCCACTGGCTCATGATCCCAGGTTGAAGGCTTCTTCAGGTGAGGTGCCTCTTCGGTCTCGCGAATGGTCTTGAGGGCATCGATTCCAGCAGTGATGTTGCCATACTGATCTGAGCCTCCAATCTGCATCTGAACACCAAGTTTGTTGTACATATGCCAGAAATCCCACCCTTGAAGAAGAGGGTACATGAATTCGCCAAGAGACATGCCATCTCCTTCAGTCAGCTTTCGCTTAACACTACAAGTCTTTATTAGCACCCTGCATGGCAGTTTCTGCGGTTGAGGGTAACTCACGTATCCCTAGCCAGCATAGGTCCGATTCTTGTGTGTCTGGCTATCCTCTTGGAAAAATCATAAAGAGTAAGGTTCCCTAGCCACATGTTGTTGTTCAACAAACGATGTGTAGCAGCCCAATCCTCTTCATATCCGTACTTCAGCTTCAATGTGTTCACGTTTCTCCATAACTTGGCCAATTGGACATGGATCTTTGTAATGTTCTTGGAAATATCGGCATTGGAAAGCATCGTTCGGCTCTCGAGTCGGTCGGTGGGATCACCAATACGGGCAGTCGAGCCACCGATCAATGTGACAGCAGGATAACCGTGGAACCACATCCAGAACATGGGCATTAGAGGTAGTAAGTGACCGACGTGCATCGAGTCGGCTGTAGGATCGATACCGACGTAAGAGCCTATTCTCCTGACTCGCATAATTTCCTTGATCTTATCGGGGGATCTAATGTATAAGTTAGAGAGATAATCCAGCTGAGGATCATGGGTAGTGTTGCATACCCTGCCACATCCTTGATATATCCTCGTTCTTGAAGAACATCCCATGTGTGTGGAATCTCGCCCTTCTGAATCTTTTCTGCCCTCTCTTTCCACCTTGCCTCGCCGTCTGCAACTTTTTTGAGGTACGTCGTAGCAATGTTTCGAACTTGAAGGGACCGTTGTGCATTAAGGCATCTCGAATATATGGTTGTTCGTGAGGGCGCCAGTTTCGAGATGATGGCGTGGATCGCCATGGTGGATGGATTGAGCAGTTGCTCAGTTGGAAATCAATGGGATGCTATAAGGAGGAAAATGTCTTTACAGTCCAACTCTTCTCCAACTCAAACAAATCTGGTCCTCGAAGCTGTTAGCCCATAAAAAACCAAGCGACGTCGGATAGGATCTTCAAATATTGACCAATCACAGATGATATTGATGAAGCAGCGCTATTGGCTACGTGACAGCCAGAGGTATCCACACCACAGGGAAACCTTCGGGACGCCTTGAACCAATCACAAAAGAGGTAATTCGAGATCCTCGGCAATGGTAGGACATCCAGTTCCGGGCCTGTTCGAATTGATTGAGGTCGACATCATCAATCAATTCTTCCTCTAAACCACTAACGCCCTTCGAAGCAGCCACCAATTGAGCGCCGCGACAACGCCAACAAGAATAGATCACTCAACGCTTCAAAATGGCCTCAATTGCGCGTTCCTCTCTGCTTAGGCAGACCGCTATGGCTTCTCGATTGGCCGCCATCCCCGCGACCCGAAGCACTTTCATGCCTATGCCTAGCATCCGATCTCAGCTTAAGGGTGTCGCTGCTTTCCACAACACTGCTCGACGATCTGCTATTCTCCCTCCCGGACCTCGTGCGTACTAATACCTCTATTATGAGGACCATATGCTAACGTATTCACAGAGCGCATCCAGGGTGGTGGTACGAATACATCCAGAAGCCGAATCGCAACTTGACTGGCTTCACATGATATGAATATCAATAAACTAACACATAATCTAGTCAACGACCCTGCTCCCATCCCCGAGCCCAACGCCGCGCACGGCTCTTACCACTGGACCTTCGAGCGTCTCCTCGCCGCTGGCCTCGTCCCCTTGACCGTCGCTCCCTTCGCCGCTGGATCTCTCAACCCTACTCTCGACGCCATCCTCTGCAGTGTTCTCCTCCTCCACTCCCACATGGGCTTCCAGCAGGTCGTCATCGACTACATTCCCTCAAGGACCTACCCCGGCCTCCGAAAGATCTTCAACTGGCTCCTCAACATTGCAACTGTCCTCGTTGGTGTTGGACTGTACGAGTTCGAGACCAACGATGTTGGTATCACCGAGGCTGTCCGACGAGTGTGGAAGGCATAAAGTGTCTGAGCGTTGATTGGCGTGTGTAAGGTATGAAGGATACTGTTGATAGCACTACTTGTCGCGCAGAATTGTGACTGCAGACGCCTGTATAGAAAATTTCCTTTGAGTTAACGAAGATTGCGTCAATTTCATACAAGACGGCTCTTTTACATTACTTCCAAACCTAAGGCCATGGTTTCCGGTTTCCAACGAGTTTTGCCTTGTGAAATTTATAGGCTTTGTCAACGCTCTCAGAGTCTAGCAGATGAAGGCTAAGAAGGAGCTGCGCAATATCAATTTTTATTGTTCAAGCTCGCTATTCTGTTCTGTACTAATTTCCGCAATATCAAATCCTTATCTCAGCCCAATCCAGCTGTCCGAGTTAGATAGTCAAGGAGGTAATCTCAGAGCCTCCAGCACGATCCATCTCGGGGGTGGGAGGAGGCAAGTTCTCCGACTTGGTGCAAATCCAGCAACTAGCATACATGTTGACACGGTCAATGCAGGCTCCATCGAGGCGAGCGCCATGTCGCTTAGGTGAGAAGCCATGGGCCTCAAACTCTTTGATGTACCATGGGGTCAAGGCCGAAGAACGGAGCAGCACACGACCACCCATAGCCAAAGCTCGGTTAAGCTTAGTGATCTGAGCGGCAGCGGCTCGCGATCCAGTGTCGAACCAGTCCATGCTATCCATGACGACGGCAACAGTCAGGGTACCGGGTGTGATGCGTGCAATAACCTCCTCGAGCTCATCAGTGTGAATACGGAGACCATCAAGAGCATTAGGGCGAGAGAGTTTGGCGTGGGCCTTGGGGGTGAGATAATCAGGGTGACACTTGGGAGAGAACTTGCCATCCATGCAAACATAGTAGTAAGGGTTATCAGCAGCTATGTGAGTCTCCTCAGCGACAGGGTCAAGAGTGTTGACCATGTAGTGCCAAATAGCATGAGAGCGAGTGTTCTTGGCGGCAGGCTTGGGGCCCTTCACGAGGTCCGACTCGGCGTGATCAGCCTCAATCATGGCCAGCTGGTTCTTAGGAACACCAAGAGCAGCCCACAGGAAGCTCTCCTGAGAGACGACCAGATTACAGACAAGCTTAGAGAGAAGAGCGGGGCGGATCTTTCGTCGCCAGATCTCTCGCTGCTCATTCAGGGTCTTCGCCTCAAGGAGCTGCTTCACAGCCTTCTGCAGACCAAAGATCCGGGCAATCCAACGGAAGACACGGATAGCGTGACGAGAACCTCCAGTATCGTAAAGACCGTAGCCACTGCTGTTCTGGAAGACATGGACGTTCTTGAGCCAGTACTGGAATGCGCGGCCAGAAAGATGAGGAGAGAGTTTGGTGATGAGCAACTCACGGAAGTGAGGATGCTTTCCGTCTCCAAAGATCTTCCAGAAATCCTCGTATGGGAGGGCAGTGTAAGAAGCAGCCTTGAGTTCGAGCAGGTGGTTCTGGGTGGGGTTCAAGTCGACAGCATGAACACGGGCAGGGCTTTGAAGGAGATACGAGAGAATGTTATCACCAGCAGAAGTGATGGCCAAGACCTTGTCATCAGCACCGAGCTTCAAGAGGCGCTCATCAACACGAGTGTCCTCCCAAGTGAAAGCATAGATGTACTCGTCCTTGAACTGAGTATGCTTGGGGAGCTGCTCATCGTAGTAGATGCGCCAATGGTGGTTCTGGTAGAAGAACGAAGGGAGAGGGAGGTTGGAAGACAGGTTCTGAACTGCAGTGAGGAACGCCTTAGATCGAATCTCAGGAGCGGACCTTTCAATGGCTCGAGTCAGGGCATCCCCGTGGTTGGCGGGGTACAGGTAAGGAGACTCTGTAACCAAGGCATCGATGCGTTCAACAATCTCGTGGGGAAGACTGGAAGACGAGAAAGGCTTCTTGTGGCATCCGAGCCAGATGTAGTAGGGGATAGCTCCGAGGCCCTTGTTGCGAGTGTTCACGTTGAGGACAGTACCAAACTTGTACTCGAGGTAATCTCGGCGACTGGGCTCAAGACCAACCCGGTCAAGATCGAACCAAGAGCGCCAAAAGCTTCGGGACAAGAAATTGACATGACGGTCGACAAGACCACCAGTGTAGTTTCGGAAGGCAAAATCAACCTGGTTCTGGACATAGAAGTCAACCACTCCCAAGATACCTTGGGGTGAGAGAAGAGAAATTACAGAGTCAATGACTGAATAGTAGTCGGGCTATTGCCGGATGTCAGCGTGCGACCTCAGTATGAAACACCGTAACTTACAATCATGGACAAGCTGTAAGACAAGGTGATCACATCCGCTCCACCAAAGTCGGGGCGAGGCTTGTCAAAGTAGCTCAGAGCAGGGGACCGAGGAGGAATCGACTTTGAAGACATCCCGGATTCATAATCCTCAAGACGGAACTTGCGAGCGTCCTCACAGACAACCTTGACATTCTTCCAGCCAAGGCGTTCAAATCGCTTTCTTGCCACTTCGCAGAGAGAAGGAGAGAAGTCGACGAGGTATACGCTCGAGAAGAAGGTAGGGACATCGACGAATGCGCCCATGGCCTCGATGTTGAAGCCAGTGCCGCCGCCAATCTATTTAACATATCAGTCATTTGTTGTAACAACATGGTTGTCATAGCAGCTCACATCAACCCAGACTCGCTTATTCTTGTTGCCATTCTTAGGCGCATCGTCCGTCAGCTTTGCCTGGATCTGCGCGGCAACAAGAGCCAGCATGTCCTCACGTCCACGGAGGAGGACTTTTCGGGTAGCATCATAAGCCCCGGCTTGCTTCTTGTAGAAGCTCTCAAGGGCATCCTGTTGATTGCCCTTTTTGCCGCCCTGGTGGGGTTTGATGAAGGAGGAGTAGAAGAAAAGGAAGAAAGATTTAATCAGGCCCGGGGCTTCGTCCTGACTCTTACTGGAGAAGATTGAGGTGAGGCAGAGCGTGCTGAGAGCAGTAGCAACGATGCCGACCAGAAGAGACTGAGCGTTGGCCAAGGACAACATGTTACCACCCTGTCATGTTAATTAGCAGTCATTGGAATTTGGGACATGGTACAGGCCTACATGAGAAGCCATGATACTCTCTCATTGTATGATGAGAGAATGAGTGTTGAAAGAAGGGAGCTATTGAAGCAGTGTTGAAAGCTGTTCACACGATCAAGTTGAAGACAGATGAAAAATCGAGCAACAAGGACACGGCGAACCAGGGCTATATAGGTCGAGGCACGCGAGTTGGCAACCAAGGAGACCTGGCTCGAGAACCAATTCGGGTACATTGTCTCGGTACAGCGGCCATTGTACGTAGTCGGCAGCTCTGACGACTCGCACACGATGTGC
The DNA here is from genome assembly GCA_014898875.1 of Fusarium miscanthi. NCBI lineage: Eukaryota > Fungi > Ascomycota > Sordariomycetes > Hypocreales > Nectriaceae > Fusarium > Fusarium miscanthi. The sequence continues at coordinate 42,569 of JAAVUA010000196.1, forward strand.
TCAACGCGACTCTACTTGCTCATGTGTATGGAGGTCCCTGTTGATCTGCTCAACCCCACCAGATAGCCACGATAACCCCGCCGCCAGGGCTCACTCTAAGCATGAGCTATAAGGTGGGTGATGGAGGTGGGAGCCAATAGCTGAAGCACATGTTCAGAGTTGATAGAGTTTCAAGGGTCTTGCAAGGCTGCGGCGGCGGCAAACATGTGCCATCCTTCGTTCGCTATGAGTAGTTACTCTTGCTCGTAGCGTGTGAGTGGGGTGTATAGTTAGCAAGTAGTTTCAACTGAGTATAGTTGACGATCATGGGCTTGAAGAGCCGAGGGTAACGAGGCTTCTTGAGCATGGGTTGTGGTGATGACAGAGGTTGAGTCTCACAATGATCAAGACATTGCTGTGGTGACTCTTCACTCGAAGAGCAAATATTCTCAAATCAGGGACCATTTCAACAGGCGAAAAGAAACAGAAGTGCCGTGAACTGTTGTTTGCAAAGATTAGACGTGCTTGGTGTTTTCGTATTAGTCGGGTCGGTCCAAAAGGGAATCGTAACGACCAATCAGACGATGGTAGCCAACCACATGTGGCCATCAACACTGACGTACGGATAAATGAGAGAACCCAGACAATTGGAATGAGATTCAAGAGATTTTGTGTTGCAATGGAGAAAAGCCAATTGAACTGTGCGGGAGTTATCGGCTGCAATGGCCACGTCGCTGGATTTGAGGAGAACAAGAATCAATCGTTCTGGGAAGTAATGACAATAATTCCGAATTATCATGCTCTCGGCCTAAATTAATTGCTCAAGGATCCTTTGAATATGAATGATTTGTTAATAGGTGATGCTGATGCTGCCATCGTTGGTTTTTGTCGACAGGACAGAAGCACCGTTGACTTGTTTTCCAAAGCCCAAGTTTTGAGTCAAGTTGAGGGCTTTCTTCTGGTTTGCTGCGAGTAAGAAGCGCCATCGAAGAACGTGCAGCTCCTTTGCACCTATAGAAAGGTTGCACTGCGAGTCATTGCGTATTTTATGCATTATTTATCCAGTGCAGCATAGACAACGCGATCTTGGTCGTGAACATATATTACTGGCAAGAATGCAGCTAACTTGGTCAAACCCCCAGAAATACTTGGTGGCTTTGAGGTCCAAGTCTTCGTAGGCAGTATCTCTGTATGTGTCTATGTAGCAAGAACGTTTAAGGACTTCTATCCTGAACGACAAAAAGACGTATGCAAAGTTGGTATGTATGCATAGGTACTTAGCTATAGATTAGTTAATCTTGACACCTTGATTTCAAGTTCAATTCCTTGTGCCTGGGTGATGCCTGAAACCAGTGGGATAATGCCTTTTGCTGCTATATTTGAATAAGTCAAATCAAGGGACTTTCTGGAAGATAATATATGTATTTGGAGTCGGATTGCTGTGGTCCAGCTCTTGCGTCAATTGTGATTTTCTGCATTTCATATCTGGAATCACTGTAGAAAGAGTGAATGTCAATGAGTTGTCGCGTCGTTGATTGACCTCAGTATGTATTTTACATCAAGGATCGGATTAGTACTAAGGATTAGGAGAAGAGTCGTTAGCAATAGTGACTTATACATATCAGAGACTTCACGATTAACTAAAGATGCTTGCATTTAATTGTTTGCTTCTCACAGTTCTTGAAAGCAACGGAACTAAACATATTCCGTGCCTGCTCTTCTAAGTGCAAGGCAGCAAGGGTCTCATCTGGGGCACCTGTTTCCCCTCAGCTGAGAACATCAAGGGGCAGGTACGTACCGATGCCCAACCTGTACCGTGACGCACTTTAATAGGATCGCGTGCTTTAGAGCCGTGTCGTTGTTGTCTGTTATTGTTCCCTTGTCGCAATAATCATCAAAATCTTCCACTCAACCTTCGATTCTATCTGATGAAACACGCGCAAATAAAACACCAACTAAGCGCATATTGACCACGCTCATTCTATACTCTCCAACACCCGCGGTCATGCCTCCAGGGCCGAGCCAGAAGGGGACGGGCAAGAAGAACTCGGCCATACCAAAGCAGAGCCGCAACACCACGCCTGCTCCAGTTGCGACAGCTAGTCTACCACCACAGGAGTTTTACGATCCAGACTATCTTAACACGAGAGTCATTCTTTTTCGCAATCTCACCTATGATGATATCGTCGATCAATCCGCCTCAAATGCGACCATCCCAGACTCAAAGAGCCTCGATGGCATGATTGAACGACTCAAAAGTTTATCTAATATTATGGAAAAGCGCTCGACATTTTACGATCGCGGGATGAGACACTTGGCAGATGAGCGCAAGAAGCGACCGTCTGAAGATTATAGCAATCGCGCCGACGGCGAACAAGAAGGAAAACGACCTAAACATAAAAGAAAGAAGCCCGATTCACTTGCGCCGCAGGAAGGCAATGTCGGTATGTTTTTCCATGATATATGCGTTTAGCCTGAGGCAGCCGTCTGGCCACAAATGTTGTCAGTTGCTGGCACTGGCAACTAATTACCTAAACATGGGGTTCCGAACTAACTTCCTATAGAACGTTCGTCACCGATGCGAGACTCGAAAACCCGTAAACACGACCGCGATCCGAGTTCGCCCTTGTCACCTACACATGCTGGCTCGCCATCGGCCATGGATGTCGATAAGAAGGCCAAGACCGAAGAGAAAGAGGGAGAGGAAGAAGAGTCAAGCTCTGAAGACGAGGGCGCGCCTCCTCGTCGCGAACAACCCCAAGCTATGACATTTGGCGAAGATCCTTCCACCTTCCCTGACCCCACCATCTACGAAATTCGAGCGACCTATCCTGGAATGGCCGATGAAGAACGCAAAGAGATCTACTCAGTTGCAACATACCCGCCATCAGATCTTGCCGACCTTATCGCGGGCGATCCTCCCGACAAGGATTTTAGCAATGCAAAGCCCAACAGCCAGATCAACTTTTCTACGTTCTCGACGTACGTGGAGCCGTTCTTCAGACCATTTTCCGAAGAGGATCTAGCCTTTCTACGAGAACGAGGGGATCGTGTGACACCCTTCGTCATGCCTAAGCGTGGCAAGAGACACTATACAGAGATATGGGCTGAGGAGGACGGCGCAATGTCGATCGACACACCACAACAAGGGCGAGATAAACTCCCTCCGAACCAGCCACGAGGAAGCATAGACAACATGGACGATGACGTCGGAGAGACAGACAAGCTTTCGGTAGGCCCTTGGTTGACTCGTTTAATGCAAACGCTTCGACCTGAAGCCCGCGCGCAATCAGCAGACGACAAGCCTACGACAAATGGAATTACCAATGGAGATATTAGCATGAATGGTGACGCAGACGTCGAAGAGAAGCCCGCATCCTCTGACGACAAACCGAATCAGCAGCCGGCAGCTTTTATGCCTGAGTCATCAACGGAGGCCTGGAAGAAAGCTTCTCATCCAAAATTGGAATATTCGCAGGTTGATGAGCGCATCAAGCAGGAACTCCGACACATTGGATTTCTCCCTCTTGATGGGTTCGAAGCAGAGTACGATGGCCATTTTGACGACGAGGTCGCAGCGAGATTGAGACTTTTGCAAAACCGCCTCAAGGAGCAGATGCTGATCAATGGTGCGCGCAAGGCTCGTCTCACGGACCTTGTACGAGAACGTATGGCGTACCAGGAATACCAGACCATCCTCGAGGATCTTGACGGCCAAGTCCAAGCTGCATACCTGAAGCGCACACGCACTATGGGCAAGAGCAAGAAGACAAAGCGTCCCGGAGGTGCAGGTGGTGGCAGTCACTTTGTGGGCGGTGCTGCGGGTACCGCTCGTCCGGGCATTGGCGATCTTACGAAGACGCTCATGGAGCGACGAAAGCGATGGATCGATACAATAGGATCAGTATTTGATGATGAAAGCCTACGCAAGGTTCCGAGAATTACAGATCAGGAGAGTTCGATTTTCAAGCCGGCAGACATGAACGAACTGATGAACAAAGAAAAAGAGCAATGGGATGAGGAAGTGGAGGAGGATTAGAAATCCTATTTGGCCGAGTCCCCCTAGGTCTGGTTCCTAGGTATGATTCTCCTACTGTTATGGTAGACTTGATTCGTGCAAAGGCGTTGGATGGTACATGATGGAGTTCAGGCGATGAGTTAATGTTTCCTAGAAACGGGATACCACTAGTTGTTATTTACTCTCTGAATACGATGATGAAGAGAAATCGGAGCGGCTTGAAGAGATTGCATTCACATTGAGTCAATTGCCTCCGAAATCACAAGCCAATTATAGTTTTCTGTGGAAGCGTTATCGACTATGTATAAAGGTTTACACAATCAACAAGTTGAGAGCCAATAATCGACTGAGAAGAGTTGAATGATGTAAACCCATGTCAACAACGGGCGCAAGTGAGTGACCAATCGATCGGCCTCGACTTATCAATGAAGCCAACCCCAAGAAGCCCGTTATCTCAAGTTACAGTGGGGGAAGCACCATAACTATACCTAGGTAGAGAGTCCAGTCCGTTGTAGGTTAAAAATGTCAGGCTACTCTTGATGCGGCTATTCTGTCCCGAGATAGCTACCTGGCTGTAAAGTGTAACTAGCCATACACTTTTGGCCCCTCCTCACACTCTCACTCCTTAGATTCTTTGATCTCTTGATAAGTAACCAGAAAAGAGAGTCTATTATCGCAAACATGCATCTGGTACCTAAAGAGGTTCGTCTTTATTCGCCAAGGCTAAGAGACCCAGTCTGCGGAGTCATGCCGTTGGTTGGAGACACTGCTTTTGCAGGGTTGTTGCGGGCAGCATGAGAATAGCACATGAAAGAGCTCTAACATACTTTGTAGATCGACAAGCTAGTCATCTCGCAGCTGGGATTGCTTGCTCAGAGACGATTGGCGAGAGGAGTCAAGCTGAACCATTCTGAAGCTGTGGTGAGTCTGATATCAACTCGATATGAGAAATATGAGTCAATCGGGAACTTGCCTCACTTAACTAACACGATGGATTTAGGCACTCATCGCCAATAACCTCCATGAACTCATTCGAGATGGTAATCATACTGTCTCTGACCTCATGGCACTGGGCGCCACGATGCTAGGTCGTCGTCACGTCTTGCCCTCAGTCTGCACGACTCTTCACGAGATTCAAGTCGAAGGTACCTTTCCATCAGGAACATACCTCGTCACAGTCCATAATCCCATCAGCTCAGATGATGGAGATTTGAGGAGAGCTCTATATGGAAGCTTTCTCCCTGTGCCAGACAACAGTATCTTTCCCATGGCAGCTACTGAGGAGTATCAGCTCGATAAGCAGCCTGGTGCTGTTGTTCCTGTGAAGACCATGAAGATTACCCTCAATGAAGGAAGGAAGAGAATTCGTCTTCAGGTAACGAGTACAGGTGATCGACCTATTCAAGTTGGATCTCACTATCATTTCATTGAGACCAACCCACAGCTTGAGTTTGACCGTATTCGTGCTTACGGCTATCGACTCGACATTCCTGCTGGAACATCAGTGCGATTCGAGCCTGGAGATACCAAGACTGTCACCCTTGTTGAGATTGGCGGCAACCGTGTTATCCGCGGTGGTAACAACCTTGCATCAGGAGTTGTTGACCTCTCACGCGCCGACGAAATCCTCGCTCGATTGCAAGAAGCTGGTTACGCTCACAAGCCAGACCCTGCCGGCGACATGGCTCACATCGATGTTTTTCAGATGGACCATGCGTCTTACGCGACTATGTTTGGCCCTACAACTGGAGACCTCGTTCGACTCGGCAGCACAGATCTCTGGATTAGGGTCGAGCGTGACGAAACTGTCTACGGTGATGAATGTAAATTCGGCGGTGGTAAAACACTACGTGAGGGAATGGGCCAAGCAACTGGGCGACACGATGCCGAAACCCTCGATCTCGTGGTGACTAATGCTCTCATCGTGGACTGGACAGGTATCTATAAGGCAGATATCGGAGTCAAAGAGGGCATGATCGTTGGTATCGGCAAAGCAGGTAACCCAGACGTTATGGATGGCGTAACAGAGGGCATGGTCGTCGGAAGCTGCACAGATGTCGTAGCAGGCGAGGGTAAGATTGTGACCGCCGGCGCTATCGACACGCATATTCACTTTATCTGTCCTCAGCAAGTACCCGAGGCTCTTGCATCTGGTGTGACCACTATGCTTGGCGGTGGTACAGGTCCGAGGTTTGTCCAATGTGCACTCATAGTGTTATCTTGGAGGCGGCTGACAGTGGTTACAGTGCTGGAACAAACGCAACTACCTGTACGCCTGGTGCTCATTACATGCGTCAGATGTTGCAGGCGTGTGACCAGCTTCCTATCAACATTGGTATTACTGGTAAAGGTAATGATAGTTCTCCTGAGGGTCTGCGCGATCAGGTCAATGCTGGTGCTTGTGGTCTCAAGCTTCATGAGGACTGGGGTTGTACTCCTGCTGCTATTGACGCTTGTCTCAGTGTTTGTGATGAATTCGACATCCAATGTCTTATTCACACTGACACGCTTAATGAGTCTGGCTTTGTCGAATCTACAATCGCTGCTTTCAAGAACCGCACAATTCACACCTACCACACAGAGGGTGCAGGAGGTGGCCATGCTCCCGATATCATCTCGGTGGTAGAGCATCAAAATGTTCTGCCATCATCGACCAACCCTACAAGGCCATTCACACGAAACACCCTCGATGAGCATCTCGACATGCTTATGGTCTGTCATCACTTGTCCAAGAACATCCCAGAGGATGTGGCCTTCGCGGAGAGTCGTATCCGTGCTGAAACCATTGCTGCTGAGGATGTATTGCATGACAAAGGCGCCATCAGCATGATGAGCTCTGACTCGCAGGCTATGGGCCGTTGCGGAGAGGTTGTTTTAAGAACATGGAATACTGCGCATAAGAATAAGGTGCAGAGGGGTTGGCTGCCAGAGGACGAGGGCACAGGGGCTGATAATGCGCGTGTAAAACGCTATGTCAGCAAGTATACTATCAACCCGGCTATTGCTCAGGGCTTTGGACATGTCATTGGAAGCATTGAGGTTGGAAAGTTTGCTGATCTTGTTCTTTGGGATCCTGCGTGGTTTGGCACCAAGCCCAGCCATGTCCTCAAGGGTGGGCATATCGCCTATGCTCAGATGGTATGTTACTCTCTTCCAACTCTGTATTTTGCAACTTGATGAGTTACTAACTATGTATCAGGGTGATCCCAACGCTTCCATCCCAACAGTTCAGCCCATCATTGCTCGTCCGATGTTCTCGCCACACTGCGCCTCTACGAGTATTCTCTTCGTCTCCTCAGCGTCCATTGAGACAGGAGCTATCGCTTCGTATGGTCTACGCAGCCGCATTGAGGCTGTCAAGGGTTGCAGAAATATAGGCAAGAGTGACATGCGCCACAACGATCTGAAGCCCAAGATGCGTGTTGATCCAGAGAGTTATACAGTTGAGGCTGATGGTGAGGTTTGTGTGGCGGCGCCTGCAGAAACTCTACCACTTACACAACAATTCTACGTGTACTAAAGTAGCAACGTGCTAGCTATTGAATGGTTGCTAAGCTATAGGGTTGCTTATCATACGCTGAATTATGATACTGGCTAGCTATATATACCACCACACATTATGCTCAAGGATGATACTATGAAACATAGCCCTGTCACATATGTTCATACAAGTGCTATTATCGCCACCCATCACGGCACAAACTGATCCGTGTGTGACAGCTTTGATTAATGATACATTTGTCATTCACCCTCATACACAAGAGACGAAGATCACACAGGAGAGCGACTGAGGCCCCTTTCTGGATAAGCAGAATTTGTACAAGGGGTAAAAGTTCTTGGATTTTAGAAGTTTCAAACCCGCTAGAAAATTGAGGCTTCAGGCTATCTTTTGGTGTATGCAAATAAATTGTATTTTATGGTATCCTGAAATTAAGAAGAAGTTATTCAAAACGATCGTGAGCTTAGAAGTGTTCCTTCCAGAATCTGAACTCCACATCAGGAACTGTGGCTTCTTTACAAGCCGTCTTGATATCACGAGCTATAGATAGGGTTAGCATTGTCTCGGGATGGATATTGGAGGTTGCAACATACCGGCTGCTGAAGGACCACAGAAGTAAACACCAACTGTCGTCCTGATATGGGACTCTAGGCCGTTTAGGTATGTTCGGTCCAAGATACCGTTTCGCATGGTAGTAAACAGACGAGGGAAATCAGGGCGACCAAAGTTCGTTCGTGATTGTAGCTCTGTGAGAGGGTCCATCTGAGCACCGACACTGTTGAGTACGATGTTTTGAGCAGTGTCAATATCCAGCTTCTGTGTGAGATAGGTGTGAATCTTGAGGAACTCGACGCCCGAGCTTCCGGGCATGCGTGCTGCTTCGTTGGATTGCTCTTCTAGAGAGGACAGGAGAGTCTGGAACCACTCAAATGAACCAGTATCTTTGCACACCCAGATAAACTCGACACGGCGAAGTCGGCGGGGAGGGTTGGGTGAGTTGCGGAGATGCCAGATGTTCTTGAGGATAGAGGCCCAAGGAGTCACACCAATACCGGTACCGATAAGCACAGCGATCTCGTTCTCGAATACATCTTCGGCAGGGGCACCGTAAGGGCCGTCGATTCGGAGAGCCGGCATCTGATCACCGTTCTGAAGGGCAACTTCGTACATGCCCATGGGGTCAACATCGTCGTAGAGCTTGGCCTGGGCAGCACCGGCACCGAGAGCATCACCCAACTCGCGGGTGAAGTCACCAACCTGGCGAACGTGGACAGACACATAAGGGTCAAAGGGGCACGAAGTGATGGTGAAAGGGTGCCATTGGTACTTGGAAAGCCCAGGTACCTGGAGGAACAGCCACTGACCAGCCTTGTACTTGAAAGAAGGCTTGTTGAACTGTATCTCGACCACGTCATAAGGATGGCGGACAACTCGGGTGATCTTGGTCTCACGTCGAGCACGAACCTCACGCCAGAGACGCTCGAGAAGGTAGAAACCACCGGTCCAGAGCTCCCATCGCCATCCAAGATAACCAATGCAGTGCTCCCAGAACTCGTCACCCGCGAATGGTGAGATGGCCTCAGGTGTGTCACGCACAAAACACCCAACGGTGTGGGTGTAAAGACCGAGGAAGAACGGGATGAAGAGATGGTGAGTGTACCAGAACGTCTCGAATGACTGCTGACGGATGCGAGCGTGAGCAGTCGTGTACATCAGCAGCATGCAGAGAAGCATGACATGACCGGTGATTCCACCAGGCTGAGCATAATGAATCTGAAGAGCCAAGACAGGTCGGATCTGGGTCAACTCGACGTTATAGAAGTTGACGTAGTGAGCGCCTGTGTGAAGGCAAGTGAAGAGAAGGATGGAGTAGGCGAGTTGGCGATGCATCCAGAGATTCTCGTCGAGTGGAATGAATCGAATCTTGGGTCGGACCCAACGCATGATGGTTCGGCATACGGGGAGCAGGATAAGCATACAGTCGACGCTGAGAACTAGACCAGCACCTCGTGAGATCCATACTGAGAATTTGAGTGTGTTGAGACCTGCCAGTCTGGCATCTGCGGCTTGCTTCCACCTATATCAGTCAGCTATGAATTATGAGTTTGTGCATGGTGATTCTCTCAACTTACCAACCATAGGCAAAGATGCCCCAGTGAAACCCCCAGAAAAGAAAGTGGAAGAAGAGTTTACTGGCGGTAAACTGCTTCTTTATTAATTCGAGGAATCCGATATGTGAACCCATCGTTGCGGTATGTGTTGAGTGTGAATTAAGTAAAGTCAAGGTCGGCCGGCGACAGGACTATAGAGGTTCTACCCTCGATAAAGAGAGAGTGATATCGAGTAAATTATCCAAAAACCCTTAAATAGTAAAACAGAATAAGAGACTGATCCAGCAGCGAGAGGAAGCGAAAGTCGTGGCTGAGAAGCCCGGGGTGGGTTGAGAGAATGTTGGCGAGGACGCTGAGTAACAAACAATAGCGACCCGAGAAAAGAAAGATGAAGAAGGTTCGGATGAGATGGCAGGAAGGACCAGGTTCATAAAGTGAAAAAAAGTTGACAGTCGAAAGGTTTGGCCAAGAATATCGAGGCTATAGTAGGAACCGTGATCCGAAATCTGATGCGCTGGGGATCTGTTTAAACGGGTACAAGGAGGTATCGAGTTGCCAGATCGGGTACGGAAGATGTGGATGCCGAGATGCTACGAATTCACCAGCGGAAGTTGAAACGTTACAGAGGAGAATCGTAGCGGGTTTCGTGGTTGCGATGAGACAATTGGCGTCAGGGGAGACTCTTTTGGTTAGAGATGGGAGTGTTTCGCGGGGGGCGCCAAGGCTGAGACCGGGGCTGTTTCTTATTGTTACTGCGACGGTCGATATAGCGTCTGAATAAGGAGGTTGAACGTCGCAGAAGAGGTTCAAATATTTCGATCAATGGAAGATTCAGCGAATGCAGGAAACAGGGGACTTTACTGCTTTTACTCCAGATCTGTCACCTCCACCACAGCGTGCTGGGTGGTTAAACAACTCACTACCATCATCATCATCATGGGGACAGTATTGATCCCCCGGCGCCTATTAGAGGCCTGGGCATTCTGTTCTATTTCGTCTGACTGGCCGATTAAATTAGGAACACTGCACCTAATGCCACCAACGGCACCCGGAACCAGTCACCGACACGAGGACCCTGAAGAGGCGCCTGGGGTTCGAGTCTCTGGGCGCTTAAAATCTCGAGATGCAGCCAACGACAGGCTCTTCCCAACCACTTGTAATGCACTGTGACGGCGCTAGTTTGGGACTATTCGATCCAAGTGCACATTCTTATTCTTGGCCCTTGTCTCGCACGATTGTTTCTGATCCTCTACTCACTATGACGACCGAGTTTTCGGGAATCAGCAGGTTAGTTTAGCTAGTTGATTGATCGCGGCTCTCAACAAGGTGACACCGACCATCAACCAACAGAGTTTCGAACCAACCAACATTCGATTAACGAATGCACGGCTAGATCTCGTCACGGTTCTCAGCTGTATCAATCCCCGAGAAATCGAACGACTGTCATCCCATAACCTCTGCTCGTCCATAATGCACGTCTCCTCAGGTTGATCGGATGAGTTTCGAAATAAAAAGCCAAGATTTCTGCTATTGTCGCAGATTGCTTAGTGGCTGCAGCAAGCAGACCGCTCATCACTTTCACATGGCACAAGACTTGGTTGTCACTCCAACCGCCATCACAAAATCATTTGCTATAACATCTTGAAGAACGAGAGATCTTTTGATCGTGCGACAGTCTTGTTGAGCAATTGCCTTCTTTGTGTTAGTAGCACCGATTAGGTGTATCGAAGCAGAAACACTCACGATTTAGACTAACTGTCATCTTCAAACATCTCCATTGCTTAGGGGTTAATAATCACTAATGCCCGATTTGTCTACTTCTAAAACACCAAACTCCGATATACTGCGGCACGGCTGCCTTTGTCATCATCTATCCCGGACCACCCAGGCCGACACCGTATCCGTGCCGGAGAGGTGGGGCCGATGCCACGAGAGAACCAAGAATAAATACCTGCCAGCAACCAACCTTCTATAAGCCGGTAATAAGGCCAAACTAATGGCCGACTGACAGCCACAGGCACATGCGTCTAGTGAGTGGCCCCAAAGCTGGATCGTCAGTATGAATTCATCACTGCAACAGACGGAGCATCATGTCCTTTTTTACCTACCTTATGTCTTGTGTGGTGCAGCCGCAAACAAAAAACCTGCTTTTAAGGCATGATGAAACTCAAAAGAATTGGCCAACACGGCTCAAGATGAACATCGAGTGCTATATCGGTAGCCCTATTCCCATTCAATGACAAGATTTTGGCCTTTGGCGATCTCGATACCCCACCAATTACCAGGCCAAGCTTGGTTCAAGCTCCCCGCAAGCTGACGCGTTGGTGTAATGCCAAGAGACCAACAGTACGAGTCCCGTTTCCTTGCGAACGTGAGAGCAATCCAAAGAAGGACAGATTGATTAGAGACACAACCCAAGCGAGGTAGAATTAGCGGCCGGTGAATGCATTCGGGCATAAACAGGACACACGCGCACACGACACAATGGAATCGACAGCAAATGCACTAACTTCAGCTAACGCCTCTTAGGCTGTGGCACAGCTTCTCGAGGTACGTTCAGCTAGCCTCTATAAAACTGCATTCTACCTCTGAGCGTCAACATCTTCAAGCTTAAGTTAACCCAAGCTAAGATTTTCACTGCCAGGCATTGACTCGCCAAGCTTCAAAGCAACCACAAATACTTGCTTGAGCGATCGTGGATCTATTTATTCTCATTCTTATGTATACAAATGGTCCCGCCAAGAAGGAAGGCTCGGCATATTATCCATGCCCACTAGCTTATGACGTAGTAACTTACCACCTTTCATCGCACCTTCCTTCAACTTGACAGTAATCTTAGAACTACCTGCCTGACTTAATTCTTGTCATTCTTCTCCTTGTTCCATAATTTTCTTGGTCTTTTCAACTTCTCCGTGAAACTTATCAACTAAGCTTTTGATCTTACGTCTCCAAGACTCTTCACGATTGCCGATTCCTTGCCAATTGTATATCACCAATCTGTCACTAGTTACCTTAAACACTGCCCGAAGCCTACCCGCGACCCGCCATGTCTGGGAAAGACGACGCGGAGGATCACCGTCGCTATACAGCTCCATATAGCGCCAGACATCCTATTCCGACCATCTCCAAATATCGAGAAGAGAGGGCCGCACGTCAAGATGCTGCAGTTGAAAAACCTGACCCGTCAGAGACTGCGGGCTCAAATAATTATCAATTTCAGCAAAAGTCTAGAGAAGATGCCGGGCCCCACCTAGAGCCAGTTGAGGATGACGAGGATGTTAATAGTAAGAAGGACAACAATGAAGAGAAAAGCAATGGGGAAGAAATGACAGACACTTCACAAGTTGGCCCCCAATCATCAGATCCTAAACAACGGAGGAAAGAAATCAAGAAGAGCAAGAGAGAAAGAGCCGAGCGAGAAGTTACGGACCCCGTCACTCACCTTCCTGTCACTATACACGATTTCACAGACGAAGCTCTTAAAGAGATTGACACTAATGAACCCCCCTTTGGAACAACACAACGCACAGCGACAGGGTCAGAGAACAAGAACAAGACAGATGAGCAGCTTCGTGGTGAGCATCGAGATATTCAACAAAGTCACGATGCCATGGGTGAGTTATTTCCTCCACCCGACTTTGACGCTCTGCGCCTTGAGCTTTCGTCCATCAGCAAGCGTGGTGTTACATTCGGACTTGCTGGCGTGGCTACTATCGTGGCTAGCACATTTACTATCGAAAGGCTCGTCCGAGAGGTTATTCTCCAGAGAGACGAAACTAAATCCTCTTTGTTCGTTGGCGCTTCGGTCTGGTTGATCCTAGCTGCAACCACCGTGGGAGCCGTATGGCTTCTTGTGGTGTCCGTTCGAGAATGGATGTCCAAAAAAGTCAACAACATTTTTGAAGACGAGGTCTGGGATGCTCATCGACGAGGCGTTGTAAAGGCGTCTGAGAAAAACGATACTGAGACCACGGTTTGGCTCAACTCTCTGATCGGTTCTGTTTGGCCTCTGATCAACCCCGATCTATTTGCCAGTCTTGCAGACACCCTGGAAGATGTCATGCAAGCTTCGCTTCCCAGGTTGATTCGAATGGTCAGTGTGGAGGATATCGGCCAGGGGAGCGAGTCTCTGCGTATTCTTGGTATAAGATGGCTGCCTACTGGAGCCGCAGCTAGGGCAGTCGGCGAAGAAGGACAGCTCATGACCAGAGAACAAAGTGAAAATGACACTGAAGAGAAGGACGGCGATAATAGTGACAGCAGTGCCACTATCCAGGACGGAATGGAGGCCGAGGAAGGAGACTTTATCAACCTTGAAGTTGCATTTGCCTACCGCACTCGATCTTCATCTAAATCTCTCAAGGAGAGAACCAAAGATATGCATCTATATCTCGCATTTTATCTCCCTGGAAACCTCAAAATTCCTGTCTGGGTCGATCTCCAAGGTATGATTGGTACCATGCGCATGCGCCTCCAGCTTACTCCAGATCCTCCCTTCTTCTCTCTTTGCACACTCACCTTCCTTGGACAGCCAAAGGTCAACCTGAGCTGCGTGCCCTTGAGTAAACATGCTATCAATATCATGGACGTGCCGTTCATCAGCAACTTCGTTCAGTCTGCCGTTGATGCTGCCATGGCTGAGTACGTTGCCCCCAAGAGCCTTACCCTGGACTTGAAGGACATGCTTGCTGGTGATGATTTCAAGAAGGATACCAACGCTGTTGGTGTTCTGGTCGTCAACATCAAGCGCGGCTACGACTTCAAGATGGGTGATTCCGGCGTTCCACTTATCAAAGATGGAAGCTCAGACGGGTACGTCTCGGTCGGCTGGGCCAAATTTGGTAAGGTAATGTGGACGACACGAGTACTAGAGAACGAGATGGAGCCTGTTTGGGATGAAACTTGTTATGTTCTCGTGACACCCCAGGAGCTTAATATCGACGAGCGACTTCGTGTTCAGTTGTGGGACTCCGATAGGTTGACGGCGGACGACGACCTCGGACGAATCGAAGTTCCCATCAAGGAATTGATGAGGGACGATAAGTCTAATGGTAAAATGGCACATCGAGAAGATGGCTTCAGGGCCCTGAAATCGGGTGATGGTATGCCCGGAAAGCTGGAATGGAGCGTTGGATACTTCTCCAAGACCAGGATCCAGCAGTGTCAGTTTGAGAAGCAGACTCATGACCCTGAAATCCGTACTATGGATCAGCTTAAGGAGAAGGTCAGAGAGTCAAGTGAGCGTAAGCTTCGCGAGACTATGTTCAAGGAAGGCAAGAAGGAGCAAGACGCCAGCGAGCTTGAGCAACAGACAGCTCAGGAGCTCAAGGCTGAGCAGGATGCTATGATCATTTCTGCGCCTCCGCCCGACGGCTACCCTAGTGGTCTATTCAGTATCCAAGTGCATAACATCACTGGTCTTGAGCTGGAGCGACTCAACAAGCGCAAGGCCGAAAACGACGCTGAGGCGACCGACGAAGAGGACTCGGGTGATGGTCTGCCAAGTGCATACTGTACTATCATCCTTAATCACCGAAAGACATTTAAGACGAGGACAAAACCTCAAAACTCTAAACCGTTCTATAACGCTGGCTGCGAGAGATTTATCCGCGATTGGCGTGAAGCAGAAGTCTTTGTCACGGTCCGTGATGCTCGACTGAAGGAAGATGACCCCTTGCTTGGCATCATCCACCTGCCTCTGGGAGAAGTATTCCGTGAACGTTCGCAAGTCATGGGATTCTGGCCCCTGACAGGAGGCATTGGCTATGGACGTGTCCGTATCTCAATGGTCTTCCGAAGCGTTCAACTCCAAGCACCACGAAATCTCCTAGGATGGCAGTACGGCACAATCGAGGTTCAGCCCACTGTCACCGCGGTAGACTGTCCCAAGGAACTTCGCTCATCGAAGCTCAAGTTCCGGACCAGTATCAGCAGTGCAAAGATGTATACTGAGGATAGTGACGATCAAGGAACAGTGACTTGGAAATCGAAACGAGATAGATCGCTTGCTCTGGCGGTTGCTAAGAGATACAGCAGTTGTATGTCAATCGCTTTCCGGGAGAAGGGATTCTTTGGAGACGATACGGCTGCCTTTGCTATCCTTTGGCTTAAAGATATTGCCGACGAAGAAGAAACTGAGTTGGAACTACCCATTTGGAAAGGCGATTTTCAGCGTGCTACAGCTTGCTGTTTAGAGGAATGCGGTGAACGTTTGGGCACTATCAAACTCAAGCTCACATTCTGGTCCGGTTTGGTAAGCATTCTATTGGCACATACGAAACTACCTGGCAGGCCTGATCAAGTTGCTAACGTCCTTTCAGGGAAGTGCCCATTCGCGATGGGCGAGTCGAGACGAACATCTTCAAAATGTTGTTGAAGTGATCGAAACTGCTCGCGACAATCTTGAAGTCGGCCACCAGGAAAGGGAAGCTGGTATTGTTGAGTCTGATGAGTCTGATGACGAGGGCTCCAGCCAGCGTGCCCGCCGCCGTGCAGGTTCTATAGGCAGCAACTCAGACTCCAGTTCCAGCTCCTCAGATACAGAAGACGAAGACGGCCAGGTCTCCAGTGTCCCAGATGGGAGCGCAGATCACAAACAGGGCCCTATAGACCAGCTCAGGGACTATCGCCGCCGAGACAAACGCCTGCATCGCCAACACCGGGGTCTAATGCAATGGAAGGTAAGCTCCTGATACCCTTGTATAAGTCGCACGTGGTTCTCAAATTTGTTCCTATTTCCTGCCCTCCCGCTTTCAGAGGGGGCGTGCCATAAGACTGGAACTAACAGATGGGCCTAGATCCCGCGAACGGCCAAGTGGATCAAGAATAAGATGTATCGAGTTGGGGACAAAGCCTCTGGTGTCTTTGACCACTCGTCTAAGCAGCCGGGAATCGAGACCGAGGTCTAGATCAAGCCACGATCTTAGAGCGCGACATGTCGAGATGCCCGAGAATCGTATCACGTATCAGGCATCAATCGATTGTAAGCGCTGTCAATTTCGTGCATAAATCTTACGGCTTTCACGATAATCATTAACCAGTAATCTCTTTGGCGTTATCAAAAGTTTGAACATAGCAAGCGAGGAGCAATTGTATGGGCCACTTGGACTGAATATGTTTCTTAGTCCAGCTTCAAATAATTGAAATAGTAATTATTAAAAGTCAAAAAAGGTATCATCGATCCATCCCATCATTCATCCATTGTTCCTGCTGTTTCGTATGTAACAAAAGACTTAACCTTTCAACTATTTATCTTCCCAATCCATAATCCATAGGTGCTTATTCTTGCCAAAGCATGTACAGGCAACCAGAAAGGTCCTCTCGTTTTTCTTTTTGCCAGAATGCTGGAACCCGTCCGTCTATAGATGATTAAAGACAAAAACACGCAAAAATATAATTCAGGGCATCTTGGCCTGAGTGTGTTCTCCGCTGATTCTTCTGCTCGCTAAACGTGAGCGGTATCCCGTTTCAACGCCATTTCCACCGTGTGTAATGCAATCAATGCATGACATGCTTTTGTTGCTAATGCTGTAGCCGAAAGAAGAGTGTAAAAATGAATCCGCGCTTATCGGACGTGTGGTTCTGTATGTGATTGTGGGCATTGTTTTCCCGCTATGGGCGAGGGTAGATCGGCGATCGAGCATTAAGATGTTTCAATAGTTTGGGTCGCGATGAACCGATTGGTTGTTGGTTCCGGAGCCCGGCCGAGATTTTTATTGTTTATCGACGTGTCGTCGACTGATTCTCGCTCTTCAACTTGTTGACATTCTCCTCGGTCAACGAATCTCCGGTCTGTAGTTCGTGGTATGAGTTCCTCCGGTAGCTTGATGATCCCCCTGCAGCGTCGATGAGTTTTGTTTCTTGTAGCCTATTAGACCATTCAGTCTCTCCTTCTGGTCGTCGGACCTGCACTGCCAGCCCGGTAGAATCAAAGGGCGAAGGCTCGTTCTGGTATCCATTGGTGGTCAACGGCCGAGGTGTGATTGGGCTGCCATTGATCTCCTCAGATGTCTGCGGCATATCATTGTCGTCGATGCCAATGTTCGGAATATCAGCATTGTCGCAGTGCTCGCTCATCTCTGAACAGTCTGAAGCAGTAGGGTCTGGTGTCGCCGATGTCCGACGTCGGGAGTGACACCATCGCAAAAGCATCTTCTCCAAGATAACACCCCGAACTGGCTTGGCGAGATAATCGTCCATCCCAGCTTTGGTGCATTTTTCACGATCACCCTGGATAGCCGATGCCGTCATGGCCACAATCGGCACATCTTGAACCAAATGCTTGTAAGGCATGTGATGTCTTAGAAGATGAGTGCACTTGTAGCCATCAATGATGGGCATCTGCACATCCATGAGAATGATATCTGGCTTCTGTTTGATGCCTTTTTGAACACCGGCAAGGTATTCCAGAGCTTCCTTGCCGTTCCAGGCAGCCGTCACTTGGAAACCAAGTTTACCAATGGTTTTTGTAGCAATCTTCTGGTTGATAGGACTTGGATTGGTTAGCTTGATAGTGTCTTCCAGAGTCATCTTGATACTTACTTATCTTCCACCACCAAAACGTGGATCTTAGCTCTTTCTGATGCTGGAAGTTCTTGGTCTGGGCTTGATGTTGATGATATACCGAAGCGAGTCCGGCGTGATCCCGCATTGTTCGCCTGTATTCCATCGAAGGGCGGGGGAGTGCCAACAATCTGGTCGTATTCTGAACTGTTGCAAGACAAGCTAAGTTCAGACTGCAGCCGGTCAGGGATGGCACCGGCATTAGCGAGACCAGCCTCAGCCGGGCCGCTTGGTTTATTGAAAGGGATCCAGAAGGTTGCTCGAGTTCCAACGCCAACATTCGATTCGAGCGAGATACGGCCGTGCATGAGGTCAAGTAGGTTCTTGCAGATGGTCAAACCGAGTCCAGTACCACCAAATCGTCGGGCGGTTGAGGCATCACCTTGGCTAAAAGGTTGGAAAAGCTTCTTGCGAACATCGTCCTGAATTCCAATGCCCGAATCTTCAACTGTAAATCGAACCTCGATAGACTCTGAGGTTTCTTTCTCTGCCGTGACTGAAAACCTGACGTACCCTTGATTGGTGAATTTAATGCTGTTGGTAAGAAGATTGGTCAGGATCTGCCGCACACGTCCAGGGTCACCAATGACCACCAAATCGTTTTCGATGCCATCTCCAATATCCGATTGAAAGTCAAGGTTCTTTCGTTCAACAGCAAACTGAAGCATTCTCCCCACTTCCTTGACAATATGGGATAAGGAAAATTGTACCTCTTCGATATCCAACCGCCCAGACTCCACCTTCGAGAAGTCTAGAATGTCATTGATAACGGTCAACAGAGATGTTGCCGAGCTCTGAATGTTTTCGACATATTCTTGTTGCTCTGCGTCCAGCTGCATTCCGCTAAGTAATTCGGCCATCCCTAATACACCAGTGATGGGCGTTCGGATTTCGTGAGACATATTGGCGAGAAATTGGCTCTTCAGTCTATTGGCCTCCTTGGCAGCTGCTTCATTCGCCATCGCCCTTCGCTTTTCTTTGGACTGCTTCTCCAGGGCTTCCTCGCGGACTTTTAGTTCGGTAACGTCCATTATAACGCCAATGACCCCTTCGATATATGTGCCGTTCGTGGCATCTCCTTCCTGTGGCCTTTTGCCAAACATGGGAAGGAAGCGAGTTCGATACCAACGGTCGTCTACTTGAGGTTAGTAAAGTGTGTCGAGATCCAGTTTAGTACCTATCCTTACCAATACCGTGTTCCTTAAGGTCTTCGGTGGCTTTCCCATCGAGCAGTAGCTCTATGGGTTCAAGGAATTCAGGACGTTCTCCATCTGCCAGTTGCGCTGTCAATCGATTGAAGACAGTATACATATTCTCTCCAATGAACCACCTCGTTCCATCATGGTTCTCCTCGTGAGTGTTGTTCCAGATCAATGCGCCTTCGAGCATTGTAACCCTTCGATTCGGGTCAACCGTAAAAATGGTAACATGAGAGTGGGCAATGACGCTAAGAAGTTGTTGTCGTGTGCGTTTCGCGCTCATCTTGGTTTGGATACTTTCGTGGACATCGGTACAGGTTCCTGTGGAACGGATGGTCAGACTCAAAATTCCAATCTGGTCGATCAAAACACTTACCAAACCACTTCTCGACTTCCCCGGTTTCTTTGTTACGCTGAGGCAGTGCCCGGCCGAGATACCAACGCCAGTTGCCATCTTTACTCTGGCACCGGTATTCCGTCACGTAACTATCGCCCGTATTAAGCGAGTGCTGCCATCTCCGATGTGCTTCAGGAAGATCATCGGGATGAAAAGCGTTCACCCATGACTTGCCAAGACTATTCTCGGGAGTAAGCCCGGTGTAAGTGTAAAACCGAGTGTTCCAGAAGTCGACCATGCCATCGCGTGTCGCTGTCCATACCAGTTGAGGCATTGTGTCGCAAATGAGCTTGAAACGTTCTTCATCCCGTTCCTTTATTTGTGTGATCTCTTCTGTCATGACAGTAACGTCCCGTCCAGTGACTACACCAGCGAGAAACTCGCCAGTGGAATCGTCCCGAATAGCCTCGCCAAGGACATCGTAGATTCGCTTGTTTCTGTTTTCATCGTACATGCCAACACGGAATCCGCTAAAAGGCTTCTCCGTCTTGAGCAGTTTGCAAATAGGCATATCCTCAACCGCGAAGCGTTCCGAAAAGTCCTCAGTGTAAATGTGATAATACTGCATGAGATCAAAGCCATTAAGAGATGTATCGAGCGGTGCTTCTTTCTCGAAGAGTTTCCGAGCAGCCGTGTTGGGAAAAGTGACACTACCATCTTTCCACATTGCTAAAATGGGCATTTGGGTATTATTCAGTAGTGCGTCTTTCATCAGTAGCATCTTTTGCAGAAGAGAAGGCGTACTTGAATGGGTTGCGACAGAAGGGGGGCCCATCGGTGGGAAAGGGCTGGATGACATGGTGACGATTCCTGGGCTGTGAAATGATGGTGAATTTGAATCTCGACTCGACGCAACCGAGGACGGGTTTGAGTGGGCAATGGATTTGCGCTCGGCAGCCTCGAGGATACTCGGTCTCGCAATGGGTCGTTTCGTGCTGTGAAGAGTGGATGATGGGGATTCCGTGCTGGTAAAGGTGAGTGTGAAGAACGTCTGATGATCTTCGAGTTCCCATATTGTAATAATCATCTTAGCATATACTTGACAATCCGACTTTTTAGGGTTATAGCGGCCATCAAACGCTGCCTTGCTGCCATTTTTGCGGGTGATAACAACCTCCACTATGGAGTCCTGTGTTTTACGCGCGGGTGGGCTTGGTGCCCTATCGGCGAGAGGCATCGTGCTTGCGGTTGGCGTCTCATCGCCGCCAGACTGTGATGGTCGCCGTGGATCCCTTGCTGCAATTCGCACGCCCATTTCATCCACCTGAGAATCGAGGAAAGCCTCCCACGTTGCCCATACAGGCTGTCCATCCTGGAGGATATCAACACCGACTTGAGACAAGGTCTGGCCGCGAAGGCTTTCGATGGTTGGCAGAGTATCCTCTTCATCCGAATCTTCCGTAATAAGTCCTAGCATTCGGCCCATTGCTTCGTTGGCCAGGACAACGGTCTTAAGATTATTAAGAACGAGGGTTGGTACCGGCAAGTACTGCATGGCGGAGAATGCAAGCTGGCCTGGAGATATACTAGGCATGGCCAGGCGAAAAGGGCTTTGCGAGGGTGAGCGCGAAGCATCTCCAAAATCTCTAAGGAAACGTCCCCCGGCAAATGGCCGTGGGGTGGCATCATGGCCCTTGATATCATTCACTAAGTCGAAAGTGGCTCTCGGTCGCGCATTGTCAAGTGTGGTCGGAACCGGAGCTTGGATTTGATTTTGATGTGATTCGGAGCAAGCCAAGGGAAAGCCGGTGTCGTGCACAGCTGCGGCGGGCCTAATAGCTCGAGTTTGGCTGCTCTCACGAGTTTGTTCGGGAGGGCTCATATCGGTGCTGCGTTATAAGTCATGGAGAGTGAGCGCCGTTCCGCGAGCTGGTTATTAAACGATGGGCAAACGATGAGGAGCCCAACGACTAAATCACAAGGGAGAGTAAATATTCAGAGTTGCAAGTTGTGAATGCACTGGTCGTAGGCGAAGGAAGCGATGGCCGGGGCGTCGGCGGTCTCGACCTTCAGACAAGGTCCAAAAGAAAGTAATCAGTGGAGTTGATCTACTTTGAATCGACAAGTGACCGGCGACGGGGAATTGGCATGGCGCAGAGAGGGAAAAGTGCCGTAAAGGTCAGGCAGTCCGTGGCTCAAGTCTAGCTTGTCTTGGGACGGCGTCGACGGAGGCGGGATTAGACTTTGAAGGGCGTCTTAAGACGGTTCACTCCTTTGGGCCAGGAACGGGAGGGAGGCTATTGCTGGGTGAGTTACGAGAAAGTTGATATCTCTGTAAACAAGTGTGATATACCACGTTTTGGTGTGCCTGAACCGGGAAGCCAGTGGACGAACGAGACAGCTCAACTGAGATGGGAATGTGAATCGTAAAGCTGAAACAGAGATGACAGCTTTAGCAGGATGAGCTGGAAGCCCAGGCTTGAGGTGGAGAAGACCGGGCTTCTACAACAAAGGTTAAGGTTGAATCAGATCAGATGTTGATGTAGGAGAGGATACAGGCAACGGAAGAGAAAATAAGACATTCAAGGGTTTTCTTGTGCAACAGCGTTGAAAGGAATAGGTATTGATTTTCACTCCAAGCCGCGAAGGAAAGAAGTCGACACCCAAGGGCCGGAAGGACCCTGAATTGACACACCTCCCGTCACCTTCCTCCTGGTGCCGGGGTACGTGATAGGATGGGCAGGAGCTGGTACCACCACCAACACAATGAGCGAGCGACCTGGAGCGAACGACGGACAGGCGGGCGGGGGTCTCACAACCTTTAGAGTGGAGGGTTCTTACGGGGGTCTAACGCACTGTTGGTAGTCGCTTAGGTCCCCTCTCAGCGCCTCTGGGGGGCAAGGCGTGCGGATCCTCTCCACTGAGAGGTGGTGTAGAGTGGAGCAGTTGAGGGAGGCTGCTCACCTAAGAGAGCGCCGCAGCGTTGTCCAGGGTCGGGATCGCCTCCACAGCCGGGCCCACTTCACCCTCCCTTGTTCTTGAAATGCCGATCGAGCATGAGAATGGCATGGCCTGCATGGCTCCAGTCGCAAGCCCTGATTTCTGCGGTGAGCAGTTCTTCAACGAAAGACCTTGTCTCGAAAAGGCGCAGGCTTGATCGCTGAAGATTCCTGAGAACCTCGAAAACACAATTACATGCGATCCGATGCCCGCAATGTCAATAATCGAATATCACTTCTAGGAGAGCCCAGAATCGTAAACTAGCTCCTTTTAGTTCTGGCGTGTCAGTACAGAGAGCTCCTCCTGCTCACCAACATGGGGAGACCCCGGCTAGTCTGTTGCATCTCGAAGTTAAGGAAGCACAGTACTAGACAGTACACCAAGTACAAGTCCAACTGAATAAAAAGACCAACCCAGCCTTATTATGCAGAGACGAGGCCGAATCGGAGAAGATAACCTTACCGAAACCGATCGCGGCCACGTCCGCACAAAGCTCGATACTATGCGAGCACGTTTCTTTCATCGATCAACAAGCTTCAAACATGTGCCGGATGACCAATTCAGGCAAGAGAATAAGGCGGCCTAATAATCTACAGCAAGAACAAGGGCTATCCCGTGGGAATGGATAGCCTCGATCCCCGCAGTCACAGACAAGGCAGAAACAGTTGAAGGCCACGGAAGTCTATTGACCCGTGTCATCCGTCTAGCTTTGGCTACGGAACCACGAGAGTTACCTTTCCACATCAACTTCCTCCTCTGAAATCCTTACCCTCAGATTGGCCATATTGGAAATTTAAACATGACCGTGATCATCATCATGGGGATTTTTGAATTGACCGTTGCAACATAACGTTTAACGAACACCCTCCTTTACAGCCATCCATTGAAGTCTCGCAGACCTACCCTATCACGGGACGAATTGTTTGTCATCTGCCCACCATCAACAACGGGAGCTCGACGCTAGAGATTCTATAATCTAGGCACAACCACTCAATACCTTACAGGTACCCAATGAGACTATTTTCGATCAGACTCAAACCATTAGATCCTTCAAGGCATCACCGCCCCGTCAATGTGTTTGTTGTCGACTGATCTGAATATGGAATATGGGTCCCTGGCGCATAAAGCTTTGTTACAGTATGTACAACACTATCTCGCCTGATGTGGTTGCAATTGCACTCGCATCTCCATCCACGCCGATGCTGGCTTTGGGCGAGTTTCCCCACTTTCAAGGGATGGATGTGCTGCACGACACAGGAGATCGCGGGAGCCGACGAATGAGGTGTTGCGGCCTTTCAGGCACCACGCAGACACTTTCACTTTTTGCATTTCAATATTGGGGAAAACAAAGATGGTGACTGTTTACTCATCAAGTTTCACTGCTTGTCCTTTATCAGCTAGCTATTGAGGGCAACAAATGTGCCTGGCTTAGCAACTGGGCTGGAATCTACTACTCTGCCAGCTGGCAGCTGAGCGCTTGTGTTACGATGAAATGCACAATTACCCCCCCGACGGATGCATTCCGGACAATGAGCTGCATGCTGCCGTCTATTTGTGGTTGTATCGAGTGGTCTGGCCTTGAGTCTATCGGCATCTAGACCTTATGGCTAAGTCTAGAATTGATTCTAGCATGGAAAAACTCCGGTGTCATTTGCACATTCGCATTTCAAATCACCAACTTCCATTCACGCAGGAGGATGCAAACACATCAATTTCTTGGCATGCCGACTAAATCCAAGCTGGAACCGCAGAGGCATCTCACAGATTTATCCTATGGCATCTTTATGCGGGTCACCTAACAGTTATTGCTGCAAATTTTTGCTTGGCTGTTCCTCGTCAGCCGCTTTAAGCGTAGGCACTTCTTTTTCTTCCATCTTTTGTTGTTTCACCCGAATGCCTCTGTCCCCAACCCGCCCGGTTTCTGCTAGGGTCTAAATGTTACAAGCTCCGATGGCGTCCGAGCCCGCCTTGCAGATCATCTCCAGTTCCAATCGGCGCCTTTCCGGATCCTGCAAAGTCTCATTATTATCG
>JAAVUA010000197.1:0-101189 GCA_014898875.1 Fusarium miscanthi
ATAGTAGAATTAATATATATTAAGCTTATTAAGATAAAGAAGTATTATTAATAGCTAGTAAGCTAAGTTCTATTTAATATTAAATAAATATATATATACTTAAGTCCTTTTAATAGGATTAGTAAGGTTATTATAAGATTAGTAATAATCTAGCTAGATTAGTACTAATTATATAGAATTATTTATAATTATAGAGTCTTAGTGCTAATTATCTTTAGTAAGAATATTACTAATTAATAAAAAATATAGGGCGTATATAGAGGTCTGTTAGGTTGTAATAAAAAGAGGCTAATTAGGCTAGGTTATAGAGCTTCCTTTAAGACCTACTTACTAGCTATAAGCAAGCTAGGCTAGAAAATAGTAGCTATCTAGGCTATAAGTAGCTAGAAATCTTACTTACTAAGAAAGACCTATCTTTTATAGACTTTAAGATTACTAAAGCTCTTAAAAGCAGGCTTTTTTACTCTATAAAGCCCCCTAGCTTACCTTATAGTGCCTGCAGAGCTATAGTAGCCTTAGGCTATAAAGATACCTATAAGGGTGCTAGCAGAAGGTAGATTGCAAGGTATAATAAGGTTATAAGGGCCTTTTATAAAGCCCTTAGTAGCTAATCTTCCTTAGAGGTAGAAAAAGAGCCTCTAGTAAATAAAAAGACTAGCCTTAGGGCTAATCTAGCTATAACCCTAAAAACAAGCTAGTATTTCTATAAT
Organism: Fusarium miscanthi; assembly: GCA_014898875.1. NCBI lineage: Eukaryota > Fungi > Ascomycota > Sordariomycetes > Hypocreales > Nectriaceae > Fusarium > Fusarium miscanthi. Next base: position 711 of record JAAVUA010000197.1, read on the forward strand.
ATCTAAATTATTACTATTTCTAAGGATTTAGCTAGGGAGGACCCTTATAGCACCCTTTTAGAGGCTATAGAGGAAAAATGCCAGAAATATAGGTCTTTAGGGGCCTTTTTTTAGCTTATTATAATCTCTGCAGGTGGCCTTATAGACCTAGAGACTACTAAGACCTATAAGAAGCTCTAGTAGCTTATAGGCCCCCTAATAGCTACCTAGCTAGATATTACTATAGGCCTGACCTTAACTAGAACTAGGGCTATCTTAGCAGCTTTTATAGCAAAAGAGATCCCTATAGGCCTAGCTAGGTCAGTCTGGAATACCTCTAGAAGGTCCCCCTAGACCTATTTTAAGTTATTAAAGCCTTATATCTCTCTTTTTACTAGCTTTTTAGCTATATCTCTCTTTTTAGCTATTTAGCTATATCTCTTTCTCTCTTTAGGCTTAGTAGCTATATCCCCTTTTTAGCTATTTAGCTATATCTCTCCTTATTACTTATTTTTTCCTTAAAAGCTATTTTTATTTCCTTCTTCTTATCTTATTATCTCTCTTTTTCTTTTTATATTTTTATTCTCTTATTACCCTCTCTAGAAAAATCTCTACTCTCTATAGCTAGATTATAGTTAGAAAAAGCCATAAGAGCAAAGATAGCTTAGATAGTAAATACTAACCCTATCCTAACCCTAACCCTAAGACGACATCAATCGTATGGGCCTCAGAGCGTAAGATGAAAAACTGTATCTATATCGCTAATAAAGGCGAAGGCGAGCATGCCAGACGTTCACAGGCGCAACATGACGAGGCCCTTAAAGAGCTGCGTTAGAAATGCAACATGTATAATATCACATTTCCTTTTCAGTAAACAGATAGCACCTCACAACTGGTCTATGCCAGCACAATGCCGCCGTCCTCGCAGCGGGTAATTTAGTACGGATTAAATGACCTGACCTCTACTGTTATGTCTGTGAAAGCCAGACCTCCAACCCGTCTCGGACATGCAAAAAAGATTCATGTCTTACTAACCTCCTCGAGTCTTTTTATTTCCTTCCCTTTCAAGATAATACAGACTTTGTCAGCATTCACAAGCTTCAAAACAACTGGCACCACCAAGTCTCTCCAAATCCTTCAGCCCAGAAACCTTAATGAACTACTGGCTGGCTTGTTTAAGCTTTGTGCAAGCCCTGAATAAATATCAACCGACGCATACTAGCTTTTAGCCGAGCTGAACAAAATGACTTTCTATCTATTAAGAGGCAGAGCGAGATCTAACTCAAGACGAGAAGAAACTCACACATAGCAAGCTTGATGCTGAGGTAAATGTCGCCCACCATACCACTCCACTGTTGGTTGCTTCTATGGCTTTCTATCGCGAGTGAAAGGTTTGATGTACTTCAATCAATCATTATCCAGAAGGCCGCCAGTGTAGACTGTGATAATAATGCAGGTTGACTCTGGTATTATAAAAGCTTATAGAAGTCACAAGTCCCCCTAAGGATTAACTGGTACTTGGTGGTTGGCTTTGCATGACGCTTCTGCAGCAGATAAAAGTTAAAGCAAGATGATATAGCCATTTTGGGCTTAAAATCCGCTATTAGAGTCTGTTAAGTTGAGGCTGACTATAATTAGCCTGGCGCCCTCTTCTTCTGGAAGCTATATTTAATATTCTAACTATTATTAGTGAATATATAAGGTGGTCTGTGAGGTTAAAGTGAGATAGCTGCCTTATTACTATAAAGATAAGGGCTGGAATTTATATAGTAATAAGCTAATTAGCCGGGCTGAGGATATAAGGGGGGGTTTATAATATCTTATAATAGAATGGCTAAGTGTAAGTATCTTAAGATGCTAAAATTGCGCTAAGATAAGCTTAGTTAGAGTGATCTGAGGTATAGATCTTCTAGTATTTCTCCTTTTAGTCTATAACCTTAGGCGGCTACAAGCACCTTGGCTCCTAAATTCTACCTAGGCTATTGCAGTACTAACCCTTTATCTAGTTTATAAAGAAACTTATTATTAATATGCTATCTTTATTATATTTTGCCCTTCTATCCTTAATAGGCCTGTAAGCCCTTAAGTAATTATCAGGAATACTATATTATTAGCTATAATTAGTCCTTACTGCCTTAGTATTAGACAGATAGTATTAAGCTCTAAAACATATTGCAGTTAGTTTATATTAAATATAGACAGAACAGATACCTGGTTTATATACCGCATCAAGAGCGGTCTTCAGATCAGCCATTATTCGATCGCCAAGACATCTCCTAAGCCCTACCGTTGGAGCCATAATCGCTCTTTGTGGCGCCACGGCAATTTACATTGGAGAGAACACAACAGCAATATCCTCTAAGCCTTCAAAACGCTCAATCTGGGTGCTAAAACTACAGTGGGTTATAGGCGAGGAGAGCCTCTGAAGTGCAAATGCCGTGGCAGGCTGAAGATAAGAAGCTTGGCGAATGGAAATGCGCCGATAAGCTGATTTCTGATGTTAATTTCTCTGCTCTCAGAACATTTTATCTGGAGTGCTTTTATAGAGTAGAGATGTATGGCACTGTTATTAGCTGTGATGGGCATTTTAAATTAAATGGAATTATGTGGCTGCAGGATTGGTTTAGAAAGACGTAAGAGCCATTGGTTGGGAACTGTTATTGACATATTCATCTGCAGCCAATAGTCTAGAGTCATTTAGCGCCCAAGGCAGAGGCAGACTTGTGTGTGACTGTGCATTAATGAGGTGAATTATAAGATGTAAACGACAGACTTACCTTTGCTTTTATGAATTTGTCTGCATAAACACTTAATTACATCTCTCTACTAGCTGTTATCTGCTAGTCCTCTTGTACATTGTTATGTACCATTTAGTTAGTGCCTTCCCGCTCAAAGCGGTAGTCATCTTTGTAGCTGCTGTGGTAACTGTAATATTAGGTTTTTATTGGCTCAAGACGCGCCATCAGCGTCTCGAGGCATGGGATGATTGGTGGATAAATATAGATTCTGATATCTGACAGGTTAAATACACTTAAAGGGCGAGGACTTTTTTCCTGACGGAGCTCAACTTTATTCTTTATTTCCTGCCATTACTACCATTTTTTACCCACCACTACTTCGACGTAGCAAACATGTCAAACACTTGCGTTATAATCGACCCCAATGGCGACACTCTGGTCAGCCTTGCAACCAAGCAGGACCCTCCTCCCTCCAAAGAACCCACCGAACCTGCTGGCACCACTGAATCACCGACATTCATCGAGAAACATTTTCTCTGCTCTCAGAAGCACCTGACACTTGCATCGCGTCGTGCTTCTAAGTTGTTCTCAAGCGCCTTCAAAGAAGCTTCAAAACAAGACGATGGTCTTTATCATTGGAACTTCGGAGACGTTTTCGATGTGCAAGCTTTTGAGGTGGTCTTAAAAATCATACATGGAAAAACCCGCGGAGTTCCTCAGGCTGCTGAGCTAGATCTTCTATCAAAAATCGCTTCTATTGTTGATGATCTGGAGTGCTATGATGCCCTTTCGTTCTGCACTGAGAGTTGGCTTGCGCCATACGGTTCGTGTTTTTATACATTACCGGAAAGAATGGATAAGAAACTGGCACAACTTATTCTCGTTTCTTTTGTATTTACAAATAAACGCATCTTTCCAAGGTGTATACAAAGAGCTGTTAGATATACCTGCGAGGGTATGCCTACATTTGATCTACCAATCCGCGCAGATATTCCAAGTATGTCGCCTTGTGCGTGATAGCTTATGCTTACAAAAATAGGGCGCGTTGAAGAAAGCAGGACAGAGGTCCTACAGTACCTAGTTGAGGGATTATTCAAGGTTCACGATGACCTTCTTCAGCGGAAGCTGGGATGTAGTGAAGGTTGTAGAGCTTTGCTCCTGGGATCTTTGCTACAAGTCATGACAGCAGCCGGCCTGTACCCACGACCCGAATCTCCCTTTTACTCGCTTAGACTCGACTCGATAATCAGTTCTCTGCGCGATATACAGCCATCGATTTATTACAGTTCGGAAACAGGGGGCATCGCAGGAAAACATTCGGGTATATGGCTACTGCATGAGCAGCCAACATCTCCACCTATTTCCCAGTCGAATACTCCTACTACTCAGTCAACTTCAGGCCTTTTTGGGTCTAGTTTCTCAGGTTCCACTACTTCTACTAGAGCTCAAAATACCTCCGATCCACGTCCAGCTCATGGTGGACACTTTGGTGCTCCTAGAGTTGAACCCAGGGGGTTCGGCACTGCAAATACCCCCCGAACAACCGGTGGACTTTTTGGTACAAGCACAGCACCTCAGGCTACGTCTACCCCTGCTGCTTCTTCTGGGGGAATTTTTGGGGCAAGGGCCGTGCCTCAAGCAAGCGCTCTGTTTAGTTCAGATCCTACTAAGAACGAAGAGGCGCCCAAGAAGCTTGTTCAACACAGCTGTTCTCTGAAGCTTTTTATTGATCCTCTGTTACTTGTAGCTGAGAATAAGATTGAAGGGTTAAAATTAGATAACTTTCCTTAACTATAGTTAATAGACAGCTAAGAGTTATCCCGCCATAACTACTTATAATAAAATTAAATTAAATATATAAGTGTGTTAACTCTTAATAATAAGACTATAAAAAAAAGGACTTAGGGTTATTGATGTCTTCAATGGCCATGTATTCTTTTCCCTTCTCCAAGCGATACGGGATGGATCCGAGCTTCCCATGCCCATTGTGGACCGAGGAAAAGCTCTCTCGGCAGCGGTTTTTGGGCAGAGGAGCATCAATGGTCGAAGCCTTTTCAGGACCCTCAAAGCATCGAAGAGTAACCTCCCTCCTGTACCACCTCACTCGACTCCCACTGTTTTGCCGTTCAGTCACCCCCTACTGAAGGATTTTCTTGAGGATGTCTGGGTCAAAGAAGTGCCAGATGATGTCGATCTTGTTGCTGAAGTTGTGTTCCAAGATCTTCGTCACTGGCATGCTTACAAACCAATCACTACTAGCACAAAGATGACACGCGACAGAGTCCCCGTATGGGTGGAGAATTACAGGCGTAAGAGACATCAAAGACAAATGGCAGATGTCATTTTGTACGCAGCGAGTCTCAGTAACTCTACTGGAAAGGTTCTCAGCCGAGAAACTATTGTCGTGGGCGCACTCACCAAACAAAAGCCGACTCACGCTGGATTGAATGCAGACATTCATGGTAGAAGGCAGGCAAAGGTAGGAAATCAATCTCTCAGAGGTGGCAAAAAGAAGGCACTCCTAGCTGCCTGTGCGTTGAATGAGAAAAAAGCACTAGCAAAGCAAAATGATGCCCTGCACCTCTGGACCATGAAATGCGCCGAAATTGAGAAAACTGATAATCCAGTTAAGCAATATCTTAAGGCTGTAGATTTGCTATCTGATGGATCACCAGGAAGCCATTTTTCTGTCAAGCCAGAAATTTTACTGTATCTCTGTCACATTCTTCGGAAAATCTGGGACCAGATGCGTAAACAGGTCGATGAAAATTCCTTCGAAGGTCAGTCCCAAAAGCTCAGTCACTAAAATGACCTGTTTTTTTATGTGTGCGTGTGTTTTGGGGGTTTTTCGGAAAACAGAAACTAACATGTTTAGGGTTGTACCTTATTTCTATGATCTGGAACTGCCTGAGGGACATTTCGAGATCGGACAAGTGTACACCGGATATTGCAAGTGCCGCCCAAGGGATCATGAAAACCCTTGCGATAAGCCAGCTGAGCATCACTGTCCAGGAGCCACAACGCAAGCTGCCTTTCACCATCCTATCTTGGATGATGATGAAAGATGCACCGAAACTTATCCAGGATCATCGACTTCTTCAGCTTCATCACGGGGGGCCTTATATGGATAGACGATTTGACTCTCGGCCCGATGCACGAGTGCCCTTTGAACCAGATGCCTGGCAGCGGGACATTCTCGACTCGATTGATGCCGACGAAAGCTTGTTGGTTGTGGCTCCAACGTCTGCAGGAAAGACCTTTATCTCATTCTACGCCATGAAAAGAGTACTTGAGGAGAGCGACGATGGAGTCCTGGTGTACGTCGCTCCCACAAAAGCACTCGTGAACCAAATCGCTGCGGAGATCGAGGCCCGATTCTCCAAACGATTCAGGACACAGGAGGGCAAATCCGTTTGGGCAATCCACACACGAGATTACCGCATCAACAACCCTGCTCGGTGCCAAATCTTGGTTACAGTGCCTCATATGTTGCAAATCATGCTCCTAGCCCCGACAAACGCCAGCAGCCCAACTGCATGGTCACGGCGTGTCAAGAGAATCATATTTGATGAGGTTCACTGTATTGGGCAAGCTGAGGATGGTATCATCTGGGAACAGCTGCTGTTGCTTGCGCCGTGTCCTATCATCGCCCTCTCGGCGACGGTTGGAAATCCGGGGGAGCTTAAGGACTGGCTTTCCAAATTACAGGCACAAAAAGGATTTAGAATGAAGATGGTTGTGCATGAGGTCCGATACTCTGATCTTCGTAAATTCATCTACGAGCCTCCGCATAACTTTAGCTTCAAGGGACTCGCAAAGGTTTCCAGACTCCCTGTGCCAGGGCTCGACGAGGGTGACAGCATTAGTCCAAACTTCAAGTTTGTGCACCCTGTAGTAGCCCTTAAAGATAGGCGAGTTTGATCCCTAATGCCAAGGCGGGGAGCAGGTACTGACCGATCGTTAACAGGAACATTGCAGCGCTAGATGATGTCACTCTGGAGGCTAGAGACTGCCTCACTCTTTGGAACAACATGCAGAACACTTTTCCAAAAGATCTCCTCGGGAAGCAGAGCGAACTTCACCCTCTCAAAGTCTTGCCAGAGGTCATTGAAAAATCTCATATTGTCAAGTGGGAGAAAAGCCTAAAGAGGAAGTTGAAAGAGGCCATGGAAAACCCAGAATCTCCCTTCTACGTTCTGCAAGAGAGCATTGACCCTTCAGTCCAAAATGAAAGGACTTCCAAGATCCAGCACTACATACACTCAGATCATGTTAATCATGTTGACCATATTGGTAGGCTGTTTACTTTGGCATGTGAGCTTCACGCACAGGACGCCTTGCCCGCTCTTGTTTTTAACTACGACCGCTCCGAGTGTGAAAGGGCTGTCAGAAGCATCTTCTCTAGGCTGAACGACGCTGAAACGGCATTCAAAGGAAGTGACACTGCCTGGAAGAAGAAGCTCCGGGACTTTGAACAGTGGCAACGGCAGAAAGGAAATAATCGAGAGATTCGATTCTCCAGACATTCGGAAAGTGGGGAGCGGAATCCATCAAAGCTTGACATCGCCCGTGAGGAGGGGAGTGTTGAGACCAGCCCTTGGGAGAGTTTCAACCCCGAGGCCCCCTTGGACCACTTCAGCTTCGCAGACGCCAAAATGATGCAGCAGAAAGACCTGGACGATTTGTTGCTTCGACTGAATCCGAAGAAAGTGCAGCCGTGGCTGATCGATGCCCTTCGACGTGGATTGGGTGTTCATCACGCCGGCATGAACCTCCAGTACCGTCGGATGTAAGTTCAATCTATTTGCCCATTTCACATTCAATCCGTGACCTGGGGGGGAGAATAGAGGAATTTTCTCTAACTGAATGCAGTGTAGAGATGCTCTTCCGGAAGGGATATATCCGACTAGTCGTTGCAACTGGAACCCTTGCGCTTGGCATTAACATGCCCTGCAAGACAGTCGTCTTTAGCGGGGACTCTATGTTTCTGTCTTCTCAGAACTACCGCCAGGCTTCCGGCCGCGCTGGAAGACGAGGGTTCGATCTGCTTGGAAATGTCGTCTTTAACGGGATCAGCCGAGATCGGGTGCACGAGATCATGTCCTCTCGACTACCTGCTCATAAGGGACAATTCCCAATCTCAACCACACTTGTCCTTCGTCTATTTGTCCTCTTGAGTGGAACGAATAGCAATGAATTTGCCGTCAATGCGGTCAAATCTCTTTTATCACAAACTCGCTTATACCTAGGAGGACCAGATGCCGAAATGGCAGTCAAACACCACCTGCGCTTCTCGATCGAATACTTGAGGCGGCAAAACCTTCTCTCGGTCAAAGGAGTACCTATTCACTTCGCAGGACTTGTAGGTCATTTGTACTTTACGGAGAACGCCGTCTTTGCATTTCACTCATTGCTCCGCGGTGGCTACTTTCATAAGTTATGCAAGGATATTGACTGCGATCGTGAGAGAGTGCTTCGCGAGATGATGTTGGTGCTCAGCCACCTGTTCAGCAGAATCCCTATCCAGCAGACTGCAAAGTACCTAGAAGTTGTCGAAAGCTCTTCATCTGATATCTTCCTCAAGCGACTGCCAGTTGCCGCAGAGCAACTGCTTGTTCGGCATAACCAGGAAACCCTCTTAACCTTCAAGGACTATGTGTCTTCTTACATCAACGCACATTTGCATGACTTACCAGACCGCACACTTCCATTGACCAGGATTCCGATTGGACCAGAGAAAGGGCGCGGGTTCAGTCTGACAAGCGACCCTCCACCGGTCATCCGGTCTCCATTTGTGGCACTTTCTGGATTCACGGATGAGTTTGACTCAATCAAAGAGTTGTGTTCGACGGTGAGAGACGGAGTATTTCTAGAAGAGTCTTCCATACCTTACCTCCCAATCTGGCCAATCGATACGACTGTTCAGCTAAACGCTTATCTCTATGACTTCTTTAAGCATGGGAGCTTGAAAGTGCTGGTGCGCGACAACCTCATCAAACGGGGCGATGTGTGGTTCCATCTCAAGGATTTTTCCCTCGTACTTAAGACCATCGTGACCAGCCTCAAGGGCGTCATTGAATCAGGGGGCGGCGTCTACATGGAGGATTTTGATGGGGATGACAACATGAGTGACATGAGCGAAGGAGATGACGAGGCTATTTCAAAGGTGGCTGAGGTACAGAAGCCAGATGAAGCATCCGAGGAGATTGCTCAAGCGTCAGGAAAGGATAAGGTTTATGCTGAGGTTCCTGACAGCTGGGAGGACGAGAGCGGCGCATCTGCATCTGAGTCTGAAGAGTCCATGCCTGGTTCGGATGTTGTTGGCTCATCTGCATCAAAAGATCCAGTTGATGTACAGTCCGGGTTTGGTAATGGATTTGGATTAATACAGGTTTTAAGGGCGTTCGAGTTGCTGGAAGCAGAGTTTGCGGACAAGTTCTACAAGATTGGTGCTTAACTGGCACTTGGGAGCCACAGAGGAAAGCACCCGCGACAATACCAATGTCATTTGTCGATACTCGCACTCATGACAGCTACTTTTTACCTCTTATTTCTAGTATCCAGTATGATTATGTAAACCAGGTCGACCATCTCAATGACATCAATCAATTTCATCGGGACCATAATGTATTCAAATTCTGGCATACTTTCTAGCATTCTATGCGGCCTCCCAGTAAGTCTGTAATGCTTGGAGGAATATGATGGAGCCAGTTGGCTCTTTGTCTATCGTAATGCCTTGCTGGTAACCTGTTGCCCTAGTCTAGGGACTTGCTTCTGAGGTTGCGGGGTAGGTTACAAAGTGGAAAAAAGCTGCATTACCTTGGTGTAACAAGTGCGACTAGAAAGCCAGCAAACCGCATAGCCAGACTTTTTAATAACCTGTTCTAGATTTACTTGTTATACAGGTCAGTTAAGTAATAGTCTCAGTGCTTAATATCTATTGTGCCCTTTAATTGTTTTAATTGTTCTCTTAGTTTTACACCACAAGAGAGGATTAGTGATACATTACGGATGCTTATTTCCTGACATTAGAGCTCTCCCGCTAAGAATTTCAGCGCTTAACCAAGTTTTATGATTGGTAGGTTGGTAGCCAACATACTGTAGGTGTAATGCGTGCTATCCCATTCAATGTAGGTGCATATGTGGACTCGAAAGTGGCGTCATGCTAGGACTCCTGACGTATAGAAACCGCTCGAAAAGTGTGTGAGTGACTGTGGGTCAAATCACCTCTTGGCCAACCAACAACATATAATCGTCGATTCCCCTCATTGGGATCTTCCAGTTACTCGAATTAATCCATCTCGCTTTTCGATGACCATATACCTCCAGCTTCCACTCTCGAAAGATCAGCTATGACGATCTTCAAGAATCACAAGAACGCCTATTTGGATCCTGCAGTAATGCCAAAGAACCATACACTTATGAGCTTCGCACAGGCGAATCCAATGATGCTTCTTCCGCTTGTGAGTAATAAGCAAAGTAATATGTCTTGAATTAGTGTCTGATTTCAATTAGAAATTACAGCGACGGATTTTAGACTGCCTTGACTTCACAACTCTTGGGGTTTGTCGACTTGTATGCCATGAATGGAACACGCTGGTAATCACATCGTTCCGAAAAGATTTCGTATATCATTTCAACGCCGCTAGCCTAGATGCCTTATCGTCTCCCAATCTGAGTCAGATTGCGAATGAGATTAATGTCAGCTGGGCAATGCCTACGAAAGAATGGCGAGACCGCCTCTCTATACAGCTTGCCGTTGCACTGGCTTCTAGGACCCATATTTCACTAAACTGCTACAACGAGTTAGCAGACACTGGTTTCAAATGTGACTGCACACACTCGCCTTCAGTTGACTACAAGGGTTATCGATTTTCAAGTCTATGGATTGCGCTTCAATCTATCGCATCCCAGCCGCATATGAAGATTCGAAGCATGGTACTCTCGAACAGCATCAGTGATACTGAAGCTGAGGCTCGATTACCAGACATCAGGTCCCTTATCCGAGACAAGCTTACAAACTTGGAGGACTTGGTGCTTTGTCACACCAAATCGACCGAATATAAAGATCTTCGTGCGTTTCTCTCGTCTTGTCGAGAGTTGAAGCGACTTTGCCTTCGTGTTCGCACATTCAAGGCATTAGATGGATTGACTTTCCCATCCTTGCAATACCTTCGAATGGAGGTTCAATATCTGGATAAATTTGCCGTGGAGTTCTTGCAGAGGCATGCTAATATGGAGACAGTAAACATTTCGTATTTTCACTATGGAGTGTTATATAACGAGAGCGTGGATAGTCTCTCTGTGATCTTGAAAAGAGCTCTTACAAACATTCATCATGACGTTTATAAGGAGGATGAAAGACAGGACCGTGAGTATTGGGGAAGATTAAGTTGAGACCCTGTAGAATATATTGTCCAGGCTGAATCGGTAGTGAACGCGCGTTTTGGAGTTAATACTTCTCTAACTGATAGAGGGGAATTTTTAGTTGGCCTACTTGTCTGGTTGGCATGCTTATTAAACACGCCATTTTATCTAAAACGGAATATCTTGCATTGCAGGCTGAGACAATATTCCAAGAGGAGCCATTCCTCCGCTCGTGGCTTGCAATTACCGGGGTGGAGTGGACTGGCCTCAATCATCGGGAGGAATAGGAGCTGTTAATTGAGCGCGATTGTGAGACATGCAGAAAGATTGAGTGACTCACTCCATGAGGAGGAGAGGGGGTTCCTATTCATTTCTTAAATACTTAAAGCACTCTTCAAGACTGCAGTTCTTAGGTGCCTAACAGTATAGCTAATGCAATATTTCCCTTCTAACATCCCCTACAAACCACATCGAACTTCAAAATGCCCGGATGCCTCGAAGGTCTCCATAAAATTGCCACTCACATTGTGGATGGCGTGAAACAAGATGTTTTGATCAAAGAACTTGAGAAGCTGGCCAACGACGCTTTCAGCAAGGATGCTCATAGCGCTCCAGAAACCCGTATTTTCTACAGCAGTACAAACCCTACCCCCATCATCACTATGAAGGACGGCAAATTCTCAGCGGTTGAAGCAATGGCTATTAAAAATGGCAAGATCTTGAAAGCTGGTAGCCTCAAGGCTGCAAAGGTCGCAGCACCAAAAGTCACGGAGCCAACTGACATCGGTGGCAATTGTATCGTGCCTGGTTTCGTTGAGCCCCACCTTCATATCATTACCTCGGCAATGCTAGACAAGTTCCTCTTGAATTGTGATCCGCTCAATCCCGAGATAGGCGGCACGTTCGATGGCACCATCAAATTCCTTCAGAATGCTGTTGGGAAACTCAACAAGGGCTCGTGGCTGCTTGGGTATGGCTATGATCCGTCTCGACTGGAGCCCTATGACGGATCATTCAGAGACTTAACACCGGCCTTGTTCAGTGAGAAAGGATTAAATGACAATCCCATCCTCGTAATCAATGCTTCCGGTCACATCGCTTATGCAAACTATCTCGCTTTGGCTGAGGCAAACCAGCCTGTCCCCACCTCCGGGGTCCTTATTGAGCCAGCTGCGTTCCAGCCCATCATTACCAAAGCACTGCCAACTCAACTTGCCAAGGTACCAGACATTTTTGAAGGGCTGTTCAATGTCTTGAAGCAGTGGAGCGGCAAGGGCTTCACCACAGTCTTTGATGCTGGTGTCGGGCTTTCTATTCCTCAACTTGACGCATACATATTGAGTGCATTGGCGATATGTGCTCCACTACGTATCGTTGGTGCAGCAGCAAACATGACGCCTGGTGAAGCGGAAAAGACGGTTGGAAAGGGCCAGATGCCAACAGACGGCGCAACACCATTAAAGATCAAGACCATCAAGCTCTGGATGGATGGCTCAACTCAAGGCTTCACAGGTGCTCTTGAAGAACAATACAAGAACGAATTGCTGCCGGAGTACTTCTGGGGTGCACCCTATGGCTGGGCGCGCTGGAAGGTCCGCAAGACTTGCCATATCACCCCGTTCTCGCAATACGACATAGCCACGGAAATGCAAGAGTGGGCATCTAGAGGATATCAGTTGATGGTTCATGTCAATGGCGATTGCGCTTCTGAAGTCGTTCTTGATGCCTTTGAAAAGCTCAAAACCCCGGACCCCAATGTCAAACACCGTCTGGAGCATTTCACTGTTACTCAGCCAGAGCAGGTCGAGCGTGCCGCCAAGCTTGGTCTGTACGCTAGCCATACCATCGGCCATGTCAAATACTGGGGTCATACCTTCGAAAAATACATCCTTGGGTCCAATCGAGCAAGCCGCATTGATCCGCTCAAAGACGACGTTCAAAACGGTCTTGTCTACTCGCTCCATAGTGACTCTCCCGTATCACAGGCAGATGGTTTGTCGTATGTCAGAACGGCTGCAACAAGACTTATGTATGAGAAGGCACCTGACAAGCACCCAGAGAGAGTACTTGGGTGTGATCAGAAAATCACGGTGGAGCAGGCCTTGGCAGGTATAACCATCAATCCTGCGCGTCAAATACTTCTCGACAAGGAAATTGGCACGCTCGAGGAAGGTAAAGATGCAAACTTTGTTGTTCTTAGTCAGAACATCACCTTATCCTCCCTCGATGCTAAAGAGATTAGTAGTGATTGGGTGCTGGAAACTTGGTTCCAAGGCCGTCTAAGGTCACCACGTGGGTAGTGAACTGCCTTATTCAGGGCTTGGCAGCATAGACTTAAGCTAGCATAGCACTTGTTGTATAAGTGTTAATATAAATCACAGCTTTAATAGATTTGTAGCTATCATAGTAAAATACATAGCAGGATGCCCTCTGGCCTGAATCCACTAAATGTGCGTTAGTGTCAAATATTAGACTCTCCTATCTAATTAGAGGCGCTCTCGTCAACTTTCCGATAATAAATATGCTTTGCAGGACCAAATGTGGCGGTCCAGGCACGGAGGCGCTTCCCAAGTATGTACATTAGGATCATAATTGTAATCAGAAAATACTGCAGCCCGACCATATATCCAAATGCCTGCCACCATATATTATCAATAGATTGAAATAGCGCTAAAAAGATAAGATAAAGGTAGCTCACATTCTGTACGCCTGTTCTTCCTTGTAATTTGTTGTATAGAGTGCCATGTTCGTTCCGACCGAGTTTCGAATGATGAAGACGACGACGAGAACCCTCCCCGCAAGCTAAATGAACATGAATCAGTTAAATTATATGGATTGAGAAAGGCGCACTCTACAACAGATACTGAAGGACCGTTATCCATAGTGGGAGCAGCAAAAATTGGAAAGAGTAGTGAGCTCATTGTTGAACAAGGCTGCCCTAGCGAAGAGGTTTCACCAAGAGGTAGCAGTGGAAGATCTTGAATCTGTCAAGAAGTCCATCGCAGATAAGGTCGACCTCAATGCGAGAGGCGGAAATTTCAGCCCTGCACTGCATACCTCTGCTCTGTACGGGTATGTTGAGATTGCCGATCTTCTTGTCTCTCAGACGGCCATCAAACTCAATCTCCCTTATTCTTGGGGACACACTCTGCTCTGACAGGCAGCTAGTAGTGGACACGTGGGAGTGACAAAGAGACTTCTGAACACTGGCCAGATGAACTATAAGTGCAAGAGCCATTTTCACGGTCGAAATGCATTGTGGTATCCTGCAAGTAATGGGATTGCGCTAGATGTTGTATCTTTGGTAATAGATGCCGGGGCTCCGAATGAGCTTGATGATCGGGTTTTAAGGGTATGAGTAATGCAGGTCGGGCGCTGAATACGTCGCGCCGGCAAAGAAGCAAGATATGACCGAGACCAGAAAGGTATTCCGTGTCTTATAATAAGTATAATTACGGCAGAGCTAGACTGGTAAGTCCAGCTAATATTATACATTCTAGCCACCATCCCTTTTTTTAAGAGGCATAGCGGCGGCTGCTGATTACGCCTGTTTCGGTAGTGAAGGGTAGAGAAAAAATGGATCTGCGCTAAGTGATGTGGCCTCTGCCGAGATCGTCATCTCCATTTTAATTATCTTACCCCCATGAAACTAATCAGAGCATCTGTAAGTGTGGAACGCATACATAATGTGCATTACAATAACCGTTGATCCTTACAACGGCAGTGACGTGTATAATGCCTGACAGTTTCATTTTTAGAACAATAACATATCTGAAGTAGGCTTGTTGTATTTTCCTGTCTTGTTTAAATGCTTAAGAATACTTCTTTAAATCAATAGATAGAACTCCCGTTTTGTTTTATTTATCTAATACGCGTTTGCTGGTGTCAAACAATTAAACACAATGGTTAATTATTATTATTATGAGCCTTCTCTTGCGGCAGCAACCACCTTTGGAGTCGTTTTCATACTATCATTCGCTCTACACCTCTTTCAAACTATTAAAACAAGAACATGGTTTTTTATACCATTTATACTCGGCTCACTGTGTAAGTCTGCCCTGTCTTTCCGCCTCCTTCAACAATTCACTGACAGACTACTCGTAAGTTGAGGCCATCGCTTTTGCTAGCCGCGCAGTCAGTGCCTGGGAGTCTCCAAACTACACCTTTGGTCCTTGTATAGTGCAAAACGCACTTCTCCTTCTAGGACCGACATGTTATTCTGCATCGATCTATACGTGTCTGGGCCGATACATCCGAAAATTGGAAGGGGAGGAGTTTTCCCTACTTAGCTCGAAGTGGATGACTAAAGTCTTCCTCGCTGGCGACATAACATCGATTGCGCTACAAGCGGTTGGTAAGTCTGCATAGTTCTAGTCGCATGATGGCTGTAACTAATAACTTTTAGACGGTGGGAAGTTTGTCAAGTTTGATCACGCGTATAACGAGACGACTGTTGAAAGCGTTGTAATCGCTGGCATAATGGTCCAGCTTGTTTTTTTCACCCTATTTATGGCCATGGCATTCTCGTTTCACTTCCTATTTCTTAAAAGGTCTCTGATACAGCCTTATGGTTGGCAAAAGTTTATGGTGGTAATCAATGTTGCAAGTGCACTCATTCTCGTCCGATCGCTCTTTCGTATGATCGAGTATGTTGAGGGGCGTGATGGAGAACTACAGTCCAAGGAGGCGTATCTTTATTTTCTCGATGCTATTCCCATGGCAATTGTCAGCATCGGGTTTCATGCTTTCCATCCTTCGAAATATGTCAATGGTGTGGGGAAGAGTCTATGCAAGCTAGAAAGCGAGATGACATTAAGCTTTCCCTACATCCCACGCCCTGGATCATAAGAGCTATAAAATGACAGGTTGAAGTTAGTAATTTTAGCTTTAATTAAATACTATAAAATATTTTATTATAAAAAGTAATTAGTTAAATAAGATATATATAAAGAAAAGGATTTCTAATATGCTTATTTATCAAATGTATTATTAATAATATTTATTTAATGGGGTTTATTATTAAAATTTAAATAAATTTTTAAAATACTTAAATTTAAAAAAAAGAAAAACATTAAAAGTATAAAAACTATAATATTAAAAGTTAAACTCTCTCTACAAACCCAGCCTGTATATATAATGCCCGTAAAAGATATTCAGGCTCTGGGATAAAGGATTGAGAACAGTAAGGACAAACAGCGCGCCGGATACTTCCAGTAAAGGAGAAGAGTGGCGATGGACTTTTGCAACAGGGGCATACTGCCTCAAGACCTAACAAACTTGGGTGTTCCTTGGAATGGTTTTGAAGAGCCTTATCAACCTTACGGTGATAGGCTGCTCTCTCGCCTGGTGTCAAGTCGCTCTCCAGCCAGTAGATATCGTAAAATTGAGCTGGGACATTAAGTCCATTGTCAAGGTCAAGCTCCAACACATGAGCATTCTCAACACTGAAGCTACCGTTGTTCCCCCAGTCACTACCCCACGAATTGATAAAGGTCAGAGATTGGGTATCACATCGTGTTAGTACAACAGCATGGCCCCCGCCATCTTTGCCGCGTCGATGCAAATCCATAGTGGCCACGTTGAGCACTCTTCCTTGTGTGTTAAAGTAGTTTCCGAACGTATTCCAGCCAGAATGAGAGAGACGAAAAGCTGTCAAAACAGGCCGACGTCTTAAAACAGCTTGACGGGCACTATTTTCATCCACGGCCTTAAATCTCAACGGTCGGTACCAGGCAGCCACTTGTTCTAAAACTTTGACCACAGACCATCCTCCCTCCCTCGCGGGGAACATTGTCAAAATCCGCTCTCTGATGGTTTGGATGCTCGGACAACCCCCTTCACGATCAACAATGCGGATTAAGGCCATATGAGACACAGTAGCTACGGCATGCGCATAGCACACACCTTCATTCCCTTGGTCTGAAGGATTATTGCATGTTCGGACATGCGCGTCGTTCACAAAGCTGTCGAGGCTGACCTTGCCAAACACGTCCAGGAAAACATCAGCGCTTCCAAATCGAGCCGACAGTAAAAGGGAGCAAAACTCCTCAAGTGTATCTGTACTACAAACGGCTGTATAAAGTCTGCAGTCGCCTGAAGATGGGATACGTCAGCCTGTGGAGGCCAACACAGGAATCGGATGTGCGCTGCCGTGAACAGGAGTAGACATATTGAAAAGTGTACGCTGCCCTTCATCCCAATGTGGCATATGCTTGTCATAGAGGCTCTTTTGCGCTTCTGCAGACTGATCTGTGAGGAAGATAGTTGCTATAGTGACATTAATAGCCTGCAGTTCTTGAACAGGTGGTAGTGGATTCCCATTGGTTGATTGACCGTCGGAAATCAGAACCAGAGCTTGTTGTTGAGCTGGGTGGGATCGAAACACTCTAATAGTCCGTTCTAGCGACTGTCGCATTGGTGTGCCACCGTACATATGGTGTCGGAGGCTGTCCAGCAGTGTATTCTGCTCATTACTTGTCGAACTGTTACATGTGATGAAGCTGTGGTCAACCTGCTCTAACAGGCTAATAACGGCCTCAATTTTGCGAGGCACAAAGTTCTGATACTCATTGAGCCAATCATTCAAGATCTTGCGCGCCATGATCATTGCGTCCGAATTTTCCGTGGCAGAGTCCCTCGCATAGGTGATAAAGCCAAGCCCCCAAGATCCAGCGAAGTCGGCAGCTTTCTCCATTGCATCGATGCCAACCGTGGCGGTAAAAGAACTGGGTATAGCATTCGCAAACTTATCAATCATGGCCGGGTTTCTCATAAGATAATTATGAATGATACGGGCCTCGTGTTCTTTGAGTTTGGTCCGAATATATTTCGTAATATGGGACCGGTCTCGACGATTAGCCAGCTGGATTAAAAGACCATGTGCGTTCTGGCCATTATCCCCTGTCGTCAGTCCTTCGATCGCACTGCACAGGTCGATTGAAGCTGGGGCTCCTTTGCTCGTATCGAGCCCAAAGACTCCTACAAAGAGAAGTGCGTTGGGGCTATGTTGTTGCTCGGCCCGTGCCAGCTTGACTGCTGCTCGCAGGACAGCGCGAAGTCTCTCAACGGCCCTTTCATCACCCCGGCCACTTTCTAGTGTCTGATGCATTGACCCCGACACATCAAGAAGACATCCTACTACAGCAGAAGGAGTCGAATGAGAGGCCATTATAGAATAAAAGATATTGGTTAGAGGTATTCAACTAGATTGTATGAGAAGACATTGATTTATACTAATTCATTACTCAGAGGGTTATTATACGATTTTAATATGAAGGAGTAATGCCCTGATGTGAGCCTTAGGCTACCAGATACCTATTTTCAACGTCCTATTGCTTTTGAAACCTAAACGTGGCAATACCTGGCCCAATGGTAAATGCACATTGCCCATCAGGCTGCAACCTCTTTGCTACGATGGCTTGGTCAGTCAACGTTCTGATTATCGCCACGTAAGCAAGCTAAGCCCTTATCTATTTAGGTCAACTCAGCTGCCCAGGATGCTTGAATGAACAATCCAGTCAGAATCCAACCATTTAGCCACATTGAAAATTGGACCCTTGAAATCCTCCAGAGCTCCGTGTGAAGACGGAGTGAGAAGCTGGATTACCTTTAGGGATTTAATCAGGCCATTTTAGAGTAATAAGGGTATTCAGTTGAGAAGAAAGATCTAAATGAATATATTAAGGCTATATATGCATTCTTAGAAGTTAGTCAGACGTTGGCGCTCCTGTCACGGTCTTTTTACGGACCTGACTTATCTATCTTATCTTCTAGTCTAATATTGACACTCTTCTTGGTCGCGATCTTCTCTCAGTTCATCCGTGGTTCGGTCATCACTTACATGCCCGTCATTTTAAAGGACGTTGGCATTACCAGCTCTTCTTAGCAGCTTCTGCTCAACACCATTCATGTCATTTTTCGGTTCTTTAGCGGCGTTGTAGGTTCATTTGGCGTTCCGAAGTTTGGATGTAGGCTGTGTTTTGGGGGTGAGTTGGAATCCATCCGTTTCATATACAACCAAGACTGATATTCCCCTTGACAGGTCTGGTCTATATCCCTATCAACGTCATTGCAGCCAAAGCCCACGGTCATGTTGACATATCAACCGGTTACGCCTGTATTGCAATGGTTTTCTTATATGGGATTTTCTGGTCATCCTGCTGGACTCCTCTGTAGTCTTTATATGCCAGCGAGGTGCTACGCAATGACATCCGAGCCAAGGGCATGGCTGCCTCTGGCTTCCTCAGTGGTGTTTCGGGCCTCATCAACACGTATGCCACACCAGTCACTCTTTAGGAAGTCGTTTGCAAGATATATACCATTTTCCTTATTTGACATTTCATTAAGTAGGGAATAATGTATTCTGCTCTCGTCAAAACGAAGGGCCGGTCTCTTAAAGAAATCCATGAGATATTCAGGTGCCCCAGCCCGGTCAAAACATCAAAGCAGAAGCACGAAGTCTACATCAAGGAAGGTACAGGTGTCAGTGCCGACTTGGGCGCGAAGGAAGCCTAAATGTATTTATTGTTTAAGGAGTCAACATGAGCATGTTACGCACGGCCGGGTATACTGCTTGTGATAGTGTTCCTTGCAATGCCAAAGCTGAGTTGTTGGGTTCTGATATCGGTCTTTTGGTAGCGTTGGAAGTATGCCTGCTGGTCGACAAGACCGAGATTACTGAATAGATTAGTAGTGTTCTTGATATGTTCATTATTACCATCGTATAACCCTGCTCCGCCCAGCAACATCGTTTAGCTTCTCCCACCACGTCCGCAGCACGGCACGAGCCTCTCTCTGTCCTGTAAACGCAAATGTGATGTTAAATATACGAAACATTGGGTCTACCTCCTCCTCCCTCTGCCCCTCCTTCCCTTCGCCTCCTGCAGTCCCAGCATCCAAGCCTTGCTCCAGTCGGTATTCACAAGCCGCCTCCCTCTCCCTTTCCATGATTGCGTCTGCGAGGCTGGCAGAGATGAGGCTGTCCCAACCACCCTCCAGCCGCGGGCGCTTGAGCAGTGTCACAGCACGCCGGCGGGTTGACTGTTCGGTACCACTGTGGGCGACGAGGAAGAGGTACTGTGTATAGGATACCTGGCGGGTCTTCGCTGGATCGAGGTTCATGATCTGCTCTGCGATGTCGACTATAGACTTGTACAAGGCGGGGAGGCCATGTTGGCGTTTGTCTACGTCATGTTCCTCGGGGTCCTCAATCAGGAGGAGACGATTGGCGGTTTGGAAAAGGTGCAAGGGGAGTATGGCATGCGGCTCCAATTTCATCCCGTCTACTTCGCGTTGAAGGATACTAATTGCTTTCCTTATTTCGCTGTAGCATCGCGTATGTGCTTCCTGTCTTGTGGCCAGCATTGACAGTACTGCTGGTCCGGACTTGCCCGTCTGAAGATCCCCGAGCTGCTTGGCATGTTCTTGCGAGAATAGGACCAGTCCGCTGAAGAGAGACTCAGCAGCGCAGCAGGCTTGATTAATACTTTCTGGTGTCGGGCGGTGCGAAGACCGTGGTGCTGTATAGGTGCGCCATGTATTAAGTGTCTTGCTCTGCAAGAGCAGAGTCGGACTCTCAGTTATACCGCCATGGTCAAATGCTTCTAACTGCAGCTCAAGAGCGACCAGAATAGACTGTATCGGTGCAATCGATACCGGAACTGACGAGATCCAGCTCTCCTCTTGGGCAATCTCCGGGACCTGTTCCTGATTCAAGGTTGTCCTCCCTTTCGTGGCGAGACCCTTAAGCTCTCGGAGGAGGCTACATCCAGCCTGTAGATGTAACCGTGTTTGATCGTGAAGTCCTTTGATCGTGCATACATACGTAAAGATGGTGCTGACAATCAGAGCTCTCCACCGATCCGTATGTCTCGGCGACCTTGAGTCAGTGAGACAGTGGATGGCTGAAGTAAACTGCTTCAGAGCAAACACGCTCCGTGATCCCTGGCCATGTTCTGCCAAGTTCTCGTGAGCAGAACCGAGGCTGACGACGGCATGCCAGATGGCCGCGTCAGACATGCAGACACGCGGCACCTCGGTGAGCCAGAAGTCGGCGTAGAAAGCCCCCGCGAGGGATGGCGCGGTGACTTCAAGGAAAAAACGATAGCTGCGTACCTCTTCAGGGCTCTGGCGTGGCAGTATGAGCCTGATATCAGCAGTAGCGTTGGGGAAGTCAGAAAATTGAGGGGAGAGTGATGCTGAGGTCGATGATGAAGAGGATGGAGACGAGGGAGGAGGAGTGTATCCGTCACATGAGCGGCCGGTGGATGTACAGCGCACACAGGCAGGCTTGCCTTGGTCGCACTTTATCCGGCGAATCCTGGCAGGGTTATTGCGTCAGTGTGCTGGAGTTCAAACAAGGGTTGCACATGGCATCGTGCTAGCGACATGGCGTGCATGTGAGGCCTCTGAACTGACCTGCAAGTCTGACATCCCGTCTTAACCTTGTGGTGATATGCACGTCTTGGTCGACTTGCACCAGCTGTAGACATATTGGAGGCGATGTCGGCCATGGCGTTAATAAGCAAACACTTCTCTGTAGTCTCTTTCTTCTGCAGAGATTTCCAGGTTCAAGTTAGCAGAGATGAGCACTTAAACCATCACGTGCCCCACAAACCGGTATGTAACAATCAGCTATTGCACCCAAGTGTCTACGATGAATGGAGAGTGTAAAGTCAATGCCAATTGGTTGCAGCCGACAAGGGAAATGGGACGAAGATGAGTTCCAAGCATCATGGCTCGGGTTATCGATTTCCCGACAATATGGACTACCTTGCAAGGTGGAACAGAGGAGCTAATCTATGCCAAACCAAGACTAGCATGGATAAAAATAAGAGGGGGGCGAAATTACCATGACTCGAATTGAACGAACCGGCCAATCACAGCACAAGTCCAGCAAAGGCGCACGCTGATTTGTCTGTCTCTTGGCTGTGTAAGCATAAGGAGTTGTATCCCGTAGTCATTTACAGATTTTCATTACAGTTATATGAACTCAAGTACCAGTTCGTTGAGCGAGCCAGCCACTGAGGGCTTGTTACATATTCTAGAATGACTCTTGGCCAAACTATGTCTGTTGTTGCCTTGATGTAATGGGTTTCCTACACGTACACACGAGTCCCTTAGCTTTCACCGGCACGCCTTGTTCTATAAAGTTCACGAGGTTGCCCTCTCTGTAAACCACTCTTTCTCCATCTCTCATTCTCTCACTGGCCTTTCTTTCATTCTTATCATGAACTACCTTATTCTTGCCCTTTCTCTGGGCCTTGCAACCCTACCGCAGCAGGCCAATACTCAAGAGACCCCATGCCCTCTCCTAGGTGCCATCTTTCCGCCCGTCAAGCATCCGCTCAAGTTGAGCGCTTTCTCGGACACCATTGCCCAGCTCAATGCCACCTTCAATGAGCTTGATCGTAATGGTACTCTCGAGGGGTTCAACACTACCTTCTATATCCAGGCCTTCTCCGCCTCGGACACCCTCTTCCAGCATGGATACGTCCCTCCCTCCATGAAGGGATTTTTGACCTCAGGGACTCTCAACGAGGATACTTTATTTCGTGTGGGCAGCGTTTCGAAGCTTCTCACTGTCTACACGTTGCTTGCCGAGGTAGGGATGAAGCGTATGAATGATCCGGTGACGAAGTGGGTGCCTGAGCTTGCCCATGCGGCGAGGAAGAACAAGGGCAATCCCACCCGCAAGGTACAGTGGGATGAGGTTACCATTGGGCAGCTCTCCGGCCATTTGTCAGGCATCAGCCGAAACTGTAAGCGCCGCCCCGAGTAGAGGCGAACTCGCCCCTTCTAATACTAGCATATAGTTGGCTTCTTCGATATGAGTTCCGTCATCGAATCTACTAACCAGAATCCCGAGCTCTATGCTCTCCCCATCCTAAATAACAAAGAGAAGCCGCACTGTAGTGTTTCAGATCCATCTCTGAGACCTTGTTCCCGCAAAGGTATATATTCCTGCCCTGTCTGTTTAAGCGCATTTGCTCATGTTCTGCCAACAGAGTTTTTCCAGGGCATTGCGACTCAAAGCTTCTTCCCCATCACATCCGCTGGAAACACCCCGGTGTACTCCAATGTCGCGTACCAAATACTTGCCTATGCTCTTGAGGGCATGACTGGAAAGCCATTCAAGAAGTCTTTTCAATCCTCCCTCCTCCATCCTCTTTCGATGAAGCGTACAAGCCTGGAGGCACCCAAGAGCAAGGAGAACGCCATGATCCCCGAGAATGAGCAACTCTCGTGGTGGAATATTACTACAGCAGATGGTAGCCCGTAAGTCCACTCATCCAAGCTTTACATCTCATATGGCTAACCATCAATAGCTATGGTGGCATGTTTTCCACAGCTGCAGACCTTAAACGCATTGGCCAATCTATCCTCAACTCTTCTATTCTCAGCCCCGCCGAAACCCGCTCCTGGATGAAGCCCATTGCCCATACCGCGGATGTCCACATGTCTGTCGGTATGCCTTGGGAGATCCGGCGCACATACATCCCCCTTGGCCGCAGCGGAACCCGGGTCGTTGATCTTTACACAAAGAACGGCGCCATCGGCCTTTACACTGCGATTATCGTCCTTTCACCGGACCACGAGATTGGCTACGTGGCACTAGTCGCAGGAACTAACCGTGCCTACCTGTTAAGCTACCTTCCTGACCTCCTCGCGCAAACACTGTTGCCGGCTGCCGAGAACGCATCTCGTGATAACGCCGTTAAGCGGTTTGCTGGTACCTTTAAGGGCCCCAAGAGTCAGCTGACAGTTGACATGGACGATACGCTGGTAGTGCGGAATTGGACCCGCGGCGACGTCGACGTGATAGCAACGCAAGCCGCGCTTGTATGGCCAGGGTTGGATGTGACACCAGTGCTAAGGCTATACCCAATGGGATTGGAAGGAAATAAGAAAATGTCTTTCCGAGGTGTCTTCGAAGCTCAAGCCGTAAATGAATCGACAGCAGAGGCTGAGACAAACACGACAGATGCAAGCATTGGTCCTTTCAGTGGTGGGTGCTTGTCATGGGGAGGAGTCGACTCGCTGACCTATGGCAACATTGGCGTTGATGATTTCGAATTTGAAGTCGATGGAGATGGCAACGCCACTGGCCTTACACCGAGAGTGATGAGGGAAACTCTTGTAAAGGTTTATTAATTTGCAGATGGGACCTGTGGCGGAGAGCCTATATTACCCTAGAGGTTGTGAGAAAACCGAAGACCCTTACCATATGCGATGACAATACTTGGGCAAGTTTAGTGTATTCTAGTAGAATTTTAGACTAGTTAATCTTAGCACCTTGATTTAATGTTACAAGCTTTTAACCTCAAGGTTATAAGACAGGACTGCATGTCGTGAGGAAAAATATTATGTCCTTATGACCCGCGTCGGCAGCCTAATCCCTAACATCAAAGGCAACAGTCAACTATATAGTTAAATTTATATTAAAACATCTCTTTCCCATTCTGAACCAACAATATCTCGAATCTCAGCACACACACCCTCTTTCCATCCTCTCATCACAAAGGTATTAGGGCTATGGCCAGCATCTAAGAAGCAGCCATATGAGAACAACACGAGAGCCGCAGGCTCATGATGTTCAACAAGCCTCATAAAATCTTTCCCAACTAAGCAAATCCATTGTAATGATGCTCGATGTGCTGGGCACCACTCGGATGTCTGCGCCTTATTTACCAGCCACTTCATCAGATCTAGGGCTTCCTGGCAGATTTTCTTGGTGTTCGGATCCTCTTCTTTCTCTAAAAATGTTAAAGAATCAAGCATGTCGAGGATGGGATCGAGGGGCCCACGGTCCGGTGGTTCAACTTCAGTGACAAAGAGTATAAGCTCGTGACGATCTGGTCGTATGACACCATATGTTTCTGCAATAGCCCTGACGCCCCTCGTGAGCCTGCAAGTCACGAGTAGGTCGCTCAGCATGGTAGAAGGCTCGTCTCTCACCCGTACAAGTTCTTTGACTGAGCCTTGGGCATAGGAGTTGATCATCATGAGAACTGAGGCAAGATGGCAGACAGGGCCGTTATCGGCATTGGCATTTGCTACTGCGCGTCTCATCATCCCAGCGGCTATTCGAGAATATTTGAGTCCCAGGGAGGAGTAAATATCCCGTCGCATCCGATGTCCTGGCGCGTCTACTTGTGATTGATGGGCCGTATGTGCTTGTTCAAATGAGGATATAGCCAGGACGAGGTTCAGGATAACTGGATGATCGAATGCGAGGTGAATGACTTCATGTTGCCAAAGGTCTTCTGACCCTCGTTGATAAACAATTGCCGTGTGAGCAACCTTGTGCCAGTGGCATAGCAGCTCTCTATCATTTGCAGCCAGGCCATCTGTAGGTGATGGAGCAATTCGTTGAAAATGAGTAATGTCAATATTTGATGCCATAGTCTCATTTTGCGGTGATTGCGTCCTGCTGCGCGATGACTTTTCTTGGGTTGTGAGGCTGCATGTCGAGCTGCGGCGAATGCACGCCGTACATGGAATCGCTTCGTCACACTACAATGGCCGTAAGCGATGGTCCATCTTGTCTGGTCAATATCATCTATTACCTTTACTTTTCTCGTCTTGCACTGCAGGCAGCCAGTCCGTGTCTTCTTATAGGACATTGCGACGAATTTAAATAGGATCAACAGGTGATTACAACGTAATGCTACTCTAATCTCCGGGGTCTGGCGGTGATGAAGGATCTGGCCCACAGTCCTCAACACCACTGTGGACCTCAATCACGCAATCACGCAATCCATCCCTCAGAACGCGTCTTCCACTAACCCCGTCTCGGCAACATACGTAGCCCAGTGAACAAGCATTTCCTCCAAAATTTCAGGCCTCTTCTTTGATAAATCATGTTGTTCAGCCGGGTCCTTCTCCACGTCAAATAGCTCCCAATTATCGCCACCTTGCTTTGCCAGCAAGACTGCTTTCCAATTTCCCCTACGTATGGCACGATTACCAAACAGCTCCCAGCCATGTATATGATCCGCATCCTGGTGAACGCTTGGATATTCTGTAGGAGATGAGAGATGGTTGACCCATGACTTTCCTCGGGGAGTGACAACTTCTCGACCCCTGAAGGTTTTGCCTGGGTGCTGCACTTGTGCAAGATCGAGGATGGTGGGCAGTATGTCCATTACTGTTGTGAAGGTATGGGAAACAGTCTCGGGAGCTGATGAGATTGGAGGGAAGCGTATAAGGCAAGGACAGCGAATGCCGCCCTCGGTTGACCATCCCTTGAACCCACGAGAAGGTGCAGTAGCAGCACATGCCCACCGAGAGCCATACCAGACATACGAGTCGTGTTTTCCAATATTCTCGAGACTGTTGTCGTAGTGTGCAGCTATGAGTTCGCCAAGTGTTTTAAACGATGATAAGAGCTGGATCTCAGAGTTAGTTTTAACTTCCGCACTGAATAAAAGGGCGACAAACAGGTGCAGCTTCCAACGTTGATCCTTCTGCGCCATTGTCTGACATGAACAAGATGAAAGTGTTGTCAAGTTCACCAGATGCCTCAAGTGCATCGACGACTCTCCCAATGTTCTGGTCAAGGAGGTCAACCATGGCTGCATAAACCTCCATCTTCCTCGCAGAAACAGCTCGCTCATGATCAGTGAGGTCTTCCCACTTCACACCAGCTTCGAAGCCCACGGGAGGGGCTGCTTCGACATCAGATGGCACAAGACCTAGCTCTTTCAATTTGGCCAACCGGTCTAGTCTCAGCTGGTCGGGGCCATTGTCGTATTTTCCTCCTGTATTGATCAGTATGAAAACCTGAGGTCAAGGGTTAAGAGCTTACTGTATTTGTTTATAATGTCTTGTGGCGCCTGCATTGGCCAATGCGGCGCAGTATACGCCAAGTATGACAAGAAGGGCTGCTCTTTTTCCTCTTCGCTTCTCTTGCTCAACATATCAAGCAATTTATCTGTAAAGAAGTTGGTAGAATAAAAGTCTCCGGGTAGCTCTTTCTTCCTATCTACCGGACTTTCGTTCTCCATCCAAAACCCATCAGAGGTCAAGAGCATAGTATCTTGGTCGGCCTCGAACTGCGGTTCGTAGTTGAAGTGGTTGCCACAACCAGGCAAGAAACCAAAACTCTTCTTGAAACCTCTTGCACTCGGCGACACGTCAGGAGTCATCCCCAAGTGCCACTTTCCAGACATGAGTGTTAAGTATCCTGCGTCAGAAAGAATCTCAGGCAGAGCAGCCACTTTCCAGTTGAGGTAGCCTTCGTAGCCAGGCTTGCCGACGTAGTCAGGATACTTTCCAGTAAAGTTCTTCTTCATCTCAGCGAATTCAGCCATCTGTCCAAGTCCAGCGATGTGATTGTCTGTCCCAGAGAGAAGCATTGCTCGCGTAGGTGAGCATGCCTGGGCGGTATGGAAGTTTGTCATGCGTATACCATCTTTAGAGAGGCGATCCAAGACAGGGGTGTCTATCTCGGAGCCATATGGTTTTATATCACTGAAGCCAAGGTCATCGGCGACGATGATGAGGAAATTGGGTCTTTTGGCAACAACCATGATTGCAGAGTACGGTGGAATGTAGGGGATTCAATGGCGGAGAGGGACTTGGATCAACTCTATCGTTAGATCAGAACAAGGAGAGATTTTATATATGTAAGCAATTACAGGTATTTCTAATTTATCATATTCTAGCAGAAGCACTTCGCCGATACCCGGCAAGCAGTCACCTCGAGATATTTGTCGAGAAAGAAGCTGTTGGTTGCAAATGCAAAGCTCCATTACTATCATGGCACGGCCCCCACTCACTAACTAACTCCAGCTTTTAGTGTGCCTCGGATGATGCTGCCATTGGCCCCAGATTTAATATTTCCAAGCACGCAAGATTCACATGTCGATTGCGTCTAACAGTTCGAGGCTAGCCCTCATTCATGATAACGCTAAGCAAGCCAGAAAGACCGGGCTGTCGCTCGGATCATGGGCTCATTGGTTCGTTCGATTCGACAGCGAGGCGACTTCCATTGTTTCAGGGTATTACAGATTGTTTGATTCAGCTTCTTTGTGACTTGATGAAGACGTAAGTGCGATAGACTGGATGTTGTATTATTGCGAAATACCGCATCTTGATTGCGAGATGTAAAAGAGGCTGTTGCAAGAATTATTTATTATGTGCTCTCTGTCTCGTACTATGGATGATTGTGAAATATTGTTGCTCAGAATTCCCTTGTCCTTTCAATTACACCATCAGCCATGATGATCGAAAAAGAAACACTTCCGTCCACTGTGGATGACTATAGTTCGGATCGAGACAATGATTCCAATGGTCTTGAGCAGCGTTCCCTCACAGATTGGTCCGAAGCTGAAGAACGAGCTCTCGTTCGCAAGCTCGATCTTCTTATCATGCCTCTGCTCATCGCCGGCTTCTTCGTAATGCAACTCGACCGCGGCAACATCGGCAACGCCCTCACTGATTTCTTCCTACCTGAAGTGGGCATCACTCAATTCCAATTCAATATTGGAAACCAGCTCCTTAGTCTCGGAATTGTACTACTGGAGCTGCCAAGCAACCTTATTCTCTATCGCTTAGGTCCTCAGAAATGGATCAGCTGCCAGATCGTTTGCTGGGGCTTGGTCGCCACGCTTCAGGCATTTATCAAAGGGAAAGGCGTTGGTGCGTATTATGCTACCAGACTCTTACTTGGCCTTTTGGAAGCTGGCTTCATTCCTGCTGGCCTGTACACTCTGACGCAGTGGTACAAACGCAATGAGACTAGCAGGCGCTTCACTGCCTTCTTCCTCGGCAACATGATTGCTTCGGCGGCAAGTGGTCTTATTGCCTATGGTATTCTTCAGATGAGAGGCATAGCTGGGCTGTCTGGCTGGCAGTGGATGTTCCTCATTGAGGGTATTCTCACGATAGTGATCGGTGTTGTTTTCGCCTTTCTCATGCCCAACTCTCCCGCAAACCCGTCAAACATTTTCGGTCACTTATACTTCTCGCCACGAGAAATCCACATCCTCACCAACCGTGTTACCATTGACAATCCTCTTCAAGGTCCAAGACACAAATATGTCAAGTGGGCTGACATCAAGTCCGCTTTCTCCAGGTGGTGTATCTATCCGCAGCTGACCGTCTCCTTCTGCTGCATCGCCATTATCTCACCGCTCGGCACATATCAACCGTCCATTATTGCAAGCTATGGCTATGATCGTCTTCAAGCAAACGCACTCTCATCAGTTGGCGGTTGGATTGTCGTAGTGCTGAATCTGTCGTTTGGATGGATTGCAGACAAAACTCAGAAGCGAGGCTTTCTGGTTCTTGTCGCTACTGTCCTGAGTTTCGCATTCTGTCTTGCGACTAGACAATTGGCTACAAGCACCAATCGCGATCTCAAATACGGCATCCTCACCTGCACAACACTCTGGGGATCTGTCGCTCATCCCTTGAACGGTTCCTGGCTTGCCGTCAACATTCGGAATCCTGCAGAACGATCCATCACGATGGCTCTTCTTATTATGACTGCCAATGCGGCTGGTTTGGCGGGTGCTCAGATTTTCCAAGCCCACGATGCGCCACTATATAGGACAGGGTTTACGGTCATTCTCACCCTGGCATCCATTGCCCTTGTTTTTGCGATTGTGTCCAATACGCAGTATCTATGGCTTAACAAGAAACTTGCGGCTAAAGGACGGTCAGAAGAGAGACAAGTTGAAGCGGCAGTTGAAGGTGATAAATGGCGTTTCTCCCTCTAAAATGTCTCCCTATGTACTTAAAAGGTCCATGTCAGCGTCAATTACAAAAGACGCTTCTGGCATCCCTGGTAAAAGTGAGACCGAGGCTCTATAGACAATATTTAACAACGCTAAAGATTCATTGGCACAAGGATGATTTAAAGAGGTCAAGATGCAACTCCTGTCTCTAGTTGTTATTATCTAACTACCATGTCCATTAAATAATATCATAGCATCAACCGGAATAACTAAAGCCTATGAACACTACTATTCCTAGTCCAACTACGGAATGTCTTGCCGTAGTAGTAGAATACAACACCAAACAGACACCAGAGGAAAACCAAGCTTCCATTCGTCATGATAGGTGGGATAAAACTGCAAGAATTAGTAACAGTTAAAATAAGGAACTAGTAGACAACTTACCCAGCCTTCATGGTCCAAGGGGTAATGAATTTACTAAATCCATAACCCCAAACATTTTTGTTGACTGTGATGCTGACAAACAAGCTGCCAGCAACAGGCTTGTAACTGTCAACAGCATACGTGCTTGAAATACTGGGGAGGGCTGCGACTTGGATGCCGGCGCAAGAATATCCAATGAGCACAATGACTTCCCATGGCCAATGGTTCTCATATCCAACCGAGACGATGATGTTGCCAAGGTACATAATAAGAACGAATGGGATCATGGCAACCAATCTCATCTCTGGCTCACGAACACCGTTATTCCTTGCAGTGAGCTTGGCAGCCACCCAGTCAGACAGAGGACCGCCAGTGGCCAGACCGATCAGCGCTCCAGCAAAGATAGCAAAATTGGTGAAACCGATGGTCTGAGTAGAGAAGTTGTAAGGTGGCGCAGCAAGCACTTGGCTTTGAGTCAGATTGATGGTGAGGAAAGAAGAGCAGCTCCAAGAGACGACAAAGCTGGCAAATTGAACGATGGGGAATGCGAACAACTTCCAGGGAATCCATAGGTCTAGCAAAATAGCCTTGAAAGGATGCGGGTTGGGTTGGAAGAACCGGAACTGCCACTTTGCAGGCTTTCCTCGTCCGAGATATGGATCTCTTGCAGCCGTCTCGCTTGTTGAGAGATCGGCGAATCCTTCCGGGGTTGCTCCCTCTTTTTCGGTGCTGGTGGCGTGCTCTGTTATGCCATCACTGTTAGGTCTAGAGGCCTCGGCGTGGCTAGCACTAGCCGAACCCTCGATCTTCTCGTTCGCTCTGGATTCCTCGATGATCTCATTGGGATGAGGGCGGTGCCATCTGATTGTTGTTAGCTGGGATTTGGCGTGTTCAAGGAGATGCGAAAGACGAACTTAGTCTCTGGGAACAAGAAGATGGTATAGAGCACCACGACTGCACCAAAGGCCACATTGAACCACCAGAAATTGCGCCAGCCAACGTTGAGAGCCATGGAACCACCGATTATGGGTCCAATCATCAGTGATCCCATGTAGACAACCCAGTACAAGGTGTTCCACTTGCCTCTGTCATGTAAGAAGAAGATATCTAACAAGCAGTCAGATATGCACATGTCGAAGTGTTTAGTGTGATGGCTTACCAGCAGTGACGGCAGGTTGGATTGACTCTGCAGGACCAGCACCGATACCATTCAGCCTGTATCAAAGTTAGAAAGTGTTCTGTTAACCCCTGCTCCTAAAAACGTACACACAAGCACCCATGAAACTGCCATAAGTCTGCGCGCGAGCTCTCCAAATCATAGAGGCCAGGCAGATCAAGTTAGACACAATGTATACCGGTCGCCTGCCAAATGAAGTGCTTAATGGGACCCTGTTGGCAGTTATTAGTAATTTGTCCCAGCAGCTTGAGAAAGGTCCTCTCGGCCCGTGTACCATGAACGTACCATATGAAGTTGCTGAAACCAAGGACCAAGATACAGACTCCAGTGAACTGCACAGCATCTGCTAGACTGCAGTGAAACGCTTCAATATAGTCTGGGAACATGGGTGCAAGAGACAGTGGCCCAAACCCCTGGAAGAACGAGGTTATACTGGCCCCAGTGATAGCTAGCATTTTCCACTTAAGTGACCAGTTGAGAGGGTCTGCCGGGTCGTCTGAGGGTTGCGGGATGAGCACGCGATTGGATCCCGAGCGATCCTTGACAAAATGATGCGAAGCGACATCTCTCATGATCTCTGTGCCGGGAAGAATCTCCGTATGGAGCTCCGCCTCAATGGCATGGATCTCCTGTAATTACCATTAGCATACAAGCTGCAATGAATCTATTTCATTGATGTACCTCGTTATTAGAATTCATCTCCATGGCGATACCGCTGTCCTCGTTCTTTCACTGCTATGTCGAAGATGTATCAAACAGCAATCAGACTTCCCGACATGCTGTATTTAACATCTACTCACATACATGCAAGCCTTGCATATTAAGTATAGAAGTAATGTAACTGCCGATGCTTTTACCGAATTTTAAAGCTACCTTTCCCCTCACGACTCACCTTGTATATAGAGAGGTGAGCTAGAAATCTCCCTTTTAAGATAACCTTGGCTATAGCAAGCCAACCAGGTGTAATCAGCTCCTGATATTGGGTGGTCTATGATGCCGGTAATCCGTGCGAGGGAGGACTCTTCCCCGCACCCTGGCACCCCATGGGGAAGTATGGGTAATGCCCACCAATCGTGGGGAGACTCCAACTTCCCCCGCGTGGTCTCGACCTTGATATTGGTTACTGGCGTGCCACCCGGCAAATCGGCATAATAGTGCAATTACTGGTGCATGGTTTAGTAAATGATGGGTCATTAAGCGAAGGGGTTAGCACCGGTAGTGCTGTTGTTGCTGGGGAATTTGCTGGTATGGCAGCGTTCCTCTACGCAGTGTTGACGAGCAAATTTTAATTTTACACCCCGGATTCGAATAGCACCGCTCCTGAGTGGTCACTCAAACGAGGAGTAGGTAAGCTAGTACATTCCCAATGAATGGCTAACAAGATTGATCAGTATTTCAGTGGGTAGCGGGAAGATCACCTGGGCCATTACAGGTCACCAGGTTTTATAGGCTAACACCTTTAGTAATAAGCATGTCACCTTCTCATGTGGCGAGTCTCGATGTGGTATCTACTCCGCTCCTCTTCTTCCTGCAGATAGAGCGGCTCGTCTTCATGTAAGCAGGAACACTTTTACCTTTATTTATTTATGTTATTTATGATAACTATGTCACTCCTATTGGTTCTTTACGATCCCTTAGATAATAACCTTATCTGTTTAAGTCTCCTTTAAGGTCTAAGATGGATGCAGATGTAATTGCCAACATTTGGCTTTTTATATTTTAATATGCCCCTTGTGTTAAACTTGGTTTCTTTCTCTCTTGTTGCTTTCGTCCTGATGGGTTGTTCTATATTTAATTTAGAGGTAGAATAGCTCTTCCTAAATAGCTCTTTAATGACAATCTATCTGTTTGCCTCTAAACCTAAGATATATTATAGCCACCTTTCGGATTTAGTAAGTAGTAGTTGACTTGAGTATTAGCAGCATAAACCCTTTCTATTTATTTGTCTTGGCACTGTTGGTTTTATTAACCCTTTGGTTACTTGGTGTTCTTCGTCTAGATAATATACAGCAGGCTGAATGTCTGTCAGCAGCCTCTCCCCCCACTTCCTTTGGGTATAGCAGCAGTTGACATATTACAGTCCTTACTGTGTTCTTATGCAGTAATCCCAGATGGGTTCTCCCTTTCCCACTCATGATATGGCTTCTCTTCCAAAGCATGGGATTCCTTCCAATTGCCACCAGTGGCTCAGCAAAGCCCCAGTTCAATAAGTTAGTTTCTATCTCTTGTAAGCTATTAAATCTTATTTCAAAGGTCAGCAGCCAGTACTTCAGTAAAACTCTTCTACGTTCCTAATATTTGTGTTTTAAATTTCAGGTTTAGGTTAGCTGGAAATAACACTTACTCTTTTGTTATTTCCATTTTATGATTACTCTGCCGATAAGAGGGGAAGTGGATCTGGGGAGCTCGGACCGAGGCGCCGGCTGATATGCACGGTAATCAGTGAGGACATTTATTAGCCTCAGGCATCTTTAATTTTCTCCTATTCGTCATCAAACAAAGAGAACTTCACACTTCTCAACTGCCTCTATCTTATCCCGCCCTACACCCACTTGCGCCCTGGAGACTTATCAGAGACAAGTCAAGTCGAGCCACGCCAAAAAATGTCATCTCTAACGCATACGCCAAATGGCAAACCTGCCATTGACGCCAAGGCGCTGTTGGGTGTATGTTTTGAGTCCTTCGTATCTATGTAGATAATGCTGACATTCCCGACATAGGCATACCTCAAACAATTACAGTCAAAGCCACTGAGGACAAAGATGCTTACTCAAGGGTCTTTGTCGGCCTTGACCGAGATTATAGCATCGTGGTTTGCCTATGGACTCCCTGGCCATGGCCCAACAATTACTGCTCGTGTCCCCCAAATGGCTTTTTATGGCGCGTGTATCGCGGCACCACTGACCCACTTTCTCAACACAACTCTTCAACGAAGTCTCCCAGGACGAGTAATCTTACAAAATCTCATCACCATGCTCTTAGTACGTAGCTTCTCCAGCGGCCACAAATTCCTCTCAGCTACTTACCTGCATTATTACAGTTCTTCCCCATTCAGAATGCTGTCTATCTAACATCAATGGCTGTCATTGCTGGCGCGCGTACAACTGAACAGGCTCGAGCTGCAGTTCGCGCCGGTTTGGTGCCAATGACAAAAGCTATGTGTGCCATGCACCCGGTCCTGATCACAATTGCAACTGTGTTCGTACCAAAAGAGGCATGGGCTCCTTTCTTCAGCTTAGTTGGGTTCTGCCTTGGAACCTTTTTCAACACCATGGCTAAGAAGAGGAGAGTTGCCGCTGCCGCCGCTGCTTCCAAGAAGGAAACTTGAGCCCTGAATCTGGTAGACGTAGTTTTGTGTTACTGAGGACTTTGTCGGTTCTTGCGTTATGCTGGCATTTGGAATATAATTTAGCATCCGTGACGGGTTTCTTTCTACACCAAGACTTATATAATAGAACTTTCTGAGAGGGCTTTAGACATACGATTTAGATCTTAAGGAAACATCGCCTGTCACATTCTGTAGAACAGGCATTCTCCGCATTTCATAGTTCTTCAAGTGTAGCGATGGTTCCTAGTGTGACTTGCGATGGAGACAAGCCTCTTGGCCGGCATGAAAAAGGCATGCCAGGGTGAATAATAAACCAATCTATACTCGAGGAATTGCAGGTCCTACTTTGAGTGGTTGAGGGAAACTTTGAGAAGAAGCAGGCTAGGGTCAGTCTTGCTCAGGCTTCACTCTTCATAGACCCACCGCCACTACGACAGCATAAAGTTAGGGAGCAAGCCACCAATAAGCAGCCTTTTTCATTCCTTTCACGACCTCACCGACTTCTTATGGCTGAGATTACATTTGACTGATTGGAAAAGCCTTATGAGAAAGACATAGCCAAAATGGACTATATCGAATATATCGCCAATCCTCATCGCGAGTGTGCAATTGTCGCCCACCGTGGCTTATGGAATGAAGCTCCCGAGAACAGCTTGCTTTCCATCCGACGCGCCATTGAAGCTGGTTACAATGTTGTTGAGATAGACGTACGCCCTACCGCCGATGGCGAATTCGTACTACTACACGATAGTACCCTGGATCGGATGGCCGGTACCGATAACAAGCCAGAAGAGTTGACTCTGGAAGAACTGATATCTCTTTCACTGAGAAACCGTGATGGAGGACCGAATAATCCATTCACCGAGGAGAAGGTACCCAGCTTGCGTGATGTCTTTGAACTCACCCGCAATAAGATCTTCATCCACCTCGACATCAAGCATCGTCATGTCATCCCAGAAGTGTTGGCCTATGCGCAGAAGATGGGCCTCGAAAAGCAGGTGGATTTCTGGGCTGATTTAAAGACCGAAGATGATCTAGCCTGGATTAAAGCCAATATCACCACTCATAACGTTCCTTTCATCGCACGCACGCATCTCGAGCATGGTGACTGGCGAGAACAGGTTAAGCTTGCTCTCGAGCTGAAGCCTCTCATATGCGAAGCCTCGTTTCGGGACCTCTCGCAGATCGATGCATTGAAGCAGCAATTCCACGATGCCGGAATTACGCTCTGGGTCAATACTCTCGATAGTGTCGCCTCTCAAGGTTTTACTGACAGCGCTGCATTGGAGGAGCCTGACAAGGTCTGGGGCCGGCTGCTCCGGGCTGGTTTCTCCGCGATTCAGACTGATGAGATGGCGGCACTGCGATCTTTTCTCGACACGCTAAATTGAGGAGCAGAAGCTGAAAGAAGATATTTTGATTACGCCATATTGGAGGGCTCATTTCTATTTAATTTTACCATTTATGCATTCGAGGTCTACCTCCCGCTGGAAGGCTCAGCATTGGGCTCCCTTATCATTGTGAATAACTTGATCGCGTCGCCGTCATCATCGCAAATCATTTCCTTCTGAAACTTGAACCCTAGACGTCCGTAAATGGCTACGTTGGGGACATCACGACTTGACTCCAAGTAGCATCTCATGTCTTTGGCATCAGCTTCGTCTGTGACGGTCTTCATCAACTTGGCACCGACACCTTTGCCTTGAGCCTCGGGGACAACAACCATGATGTTCAGAAAGAAGTAGCCTCGGGGGTCTGTCCAGAGAGTCGACTGGGCACTGGCTTGGGCCTCTTTCCAGATATAATATCGCTGGTCTTGGTCAGAAACGTCTTTTGTTGGGTGAGATCTCAGGCAACATACCTTGACATTTAATCCTCCACGACCGTACCACAGATTCATGCGCACTTGTCCGAAGTACAGCTTCCAGCTCTCGAACCATTCACTCCATGTTGGAGGCTGATCTGCGGGTTGGGGACGCAACCACATCGCTACGCCCAGCACTTTATCACTGTTTTCTTCTTTGGCAACGTGAAAGATTCCATTGCGCATTCCCCACCTCATTCGAATGGCAAGAGATTCAAAGTTTCGCTGGCGGTCGAACTTGCATAAGTGTCAGCATTAGATACATTGGTAAACGCTTCTATAATCGATGTTCTTCACTCACTTTCGCTTGGTCATAAACCCATACGTTGTAAGGATCTCCGACAAAGGCTTGTCTGTCTAGTCAGCAACTACATAGCTAACCGATATCCTTCACACATACTGTACTGCTTCTACTGCTCCTGGAATGTCTGCCTCGGTGAGGTCAGTGATATAAATCCCCATTTTGAGAATTAATCAGCAGTGAACTGGAAGGGGTATTGGTCGATTTGCGAAACGTAGTAATATCTTTGTTACTAGGATCGAAAAGTCCGCCGTAAAAGAAACGTGCTTTGTGGGAAATAGGATTGAGAATGAGTAATACTTGGTTCCCCGGTTTCGCCTGAACTTCGCCGGATTCAACCAACTCACAAGAGACTAACAATGAGACTGAGGCAGGGATGACTTATTACCCCTCGCAATGATTCTTCAGATGGAAGCTATCTTGTGGCTTATCTCGGATTAAGCTTAGTTGGAAATTCATGGCTTGTTGAAAGTGGGGAGATTCTCTGCGCCGCCAATCGCATTCCGTTATCGTTATCTCCCTCGCATACACTTTCCAAACACAGTAAGTCGCAGCGTCGGCACGATTTCAACTCGGACCTAGACAAGGAGGCAGTGGTACCTTGGTACCTGGTCCTCAACTGGTGTATTCACTTCCATGTCTTCGCTTAGATATCACCCAGCGTGATATAGAAAGAGAGATTACTCACTCTTCACTTAGCTAAACACAGCAAAGTAGCAGACATGGCGACCGATAAGACACAGATTGAAAGCCAAATTAGGCCTGGTTCAGACGACGAGCTGAACCTGTATCTCAGTATGCCCTACGACCTGGAACACAAGCTCACTTACTGACGGCAATTCAGACTCAGCTACAGCCCGATTGCTCAAAAGTGTGTCAAAGGCAATCCTTCAAGACCCGGGACTACCCAGGCCAAATCCAACAGTGTCAGCTTGGCAGGTTCCTCCTCATCCGTCTCTGGCCTCGATACAGTCGAGGGATCTTCCAGAGTTCACTAATTTTGTGGTGATTGGCTCCGGCATAACTGGTTGTAGTGTCACAAAGGCGCTCCTCGAACACCCATCTACAGCTAACTCACGTGTAACGGTGCTTGAGGCCCGCACTCTTGTCAGTGGAGCAACAGGACGCAATGGGGGTCATCTTGTTACAGCATCTGGGCATACATTCGGTCCCCTGGCTGAACAGCACGGAACCCAAGCGGCAAGGGAGATCACTCGCTTTAGCATCATGAATATTGAGCATTTGATGAAACTGGTCAGAGAATTCGATTCTGCTTTGCAAGAAGAGTGCCAGATACGAGATGTCCTGAAAGTCATGGCTGTTGGGGACGACAAGACATGGGCTTCTGCGAAGAGCTCGGTTCTGGGCTTCCAGGACAAAGTTCCAGAGTACAGCGCTTACCACAGTATAATTGAAAGAGACCAGGTTCCAGAGGTATGCTCCAAGTTGATGCTGTAGCAAAGCTGAAGCAAGGCTGACATATTACAGAGATGGAATATCAAGAATGCATCTGGGGCTGTTGAACATGAAGCTGGTGCAATTTGGCCCTATCGGCTGCTGACTGGTATCTACCAACGCCTGTTGGACAAGTACTCTGATCGACTGAATATCGAGACAAACACGCCGGTCACTCGCGTTGAATTCTCCGAGGGATTATATCCCTACGCCATCGCTACTCCAAGGGGAAGTATCCGAGCGAAAAAGGTCATCCACTGTACAAATGGGCACGCGGCGCACTTGCTGCCCAACTTGGCTGGAGGTCTTTATCCATTCCGAGGAACAATGTCAGTTCAAAAGCCGGGACCGTTGTTTCCAAAATACAAGGGAACTAGATCTTGGAGCTTGTCTCACAAGTCAACCCTGGATGCTGAAACTGGCTTCTTCGACACTGGCCTCTATTATCTGCAGCAAAATGCTCTGACGGGGAGCATTTGGATCGGGAACGAGACGGCCTTTATGAAGGATATCCTGACTGCAGATGATACTTATGTTCCTAAAGAAGCGGTACAGGCACTCTCTACTGTTTTACCAAAATTGTTTCTAGATGGCTGGGGATCGGAGACCGTCTCGGAGATAGAGTCTATCTGGTCAGGCATTCAAGGACACACAGCGGATGGACTTCCTGTAGTTGGCAAGGTACCCGAGTCTTTGACGGGCACTATTGGTGATGATGGACAGTGGATAGCTGCAGGATTCAACGGTTATGGCATGGACAAGTGCTGGCTGACGGGCGAGGCGTTGGTAAAAATGATACTTGGAGAAGATGTCAGCGAGTGGTTTCCTCAGGCATTCCTCGTCACAGAAGAACGTCTACAGACCAAGCTCACAGCTGATCAAACGTTGCTCAAGTTTGCAAAGATCGCTCTCCCCGGCGGTGTCAAGGAGGGGAAGTTGTAGAATGTTGGTCAGTGAAATAGAATAGTCTATTATGAACTCCCTTGACATGACTTCCAGCCACAAACTACACTAACCCATCATTGTGCCTAGTTTCTTCTCGTAAGCAATATCCAACCAGTAAGCATCCTCTTGACCTTGATCTATCGCTGACCAAACTTGATTGATGAGCTCCAAAATGACTTGGCTCTTTTGCAGGGGCAAGATGTGTGTATATGCTGACAGTCGGGAGCTCACAAACTTCCGGGAACGTGCTACTTCGATAGAAACACTATCGATGCTCAGCATGCCGGTATCTATACTAGAGACACTAGACCCTTGAAGACTGTGAGAATTCTGTCTGAGTTCACCGGATATGGCAACCATGACAAACGGCTGAGCACTGCGAGTCCTTGACTCAAACGGAATCTCTTCCAAGATACCAAGGATATGTAGAGAGAATTGTGTTAGCCACAGCTGTCTCTCCTGTTTCGTTGGCATTCGATGTGCTGGTGAAGGCCGCAGAATGTGATCCTTGTTCCAGGGTGAATATCGTTCGTTCAAAAGATCGGGAAAGACGCGGTAGAGCTGCAACAGTCCTGTACATCTATACGCTTCATCCATCAGCTCCAAATGCCTCAGTGGGGTCTTTGGATCGCCAGGGTTCTTGGCCTGGACTGAGCTAGGCGCTTGGTGTGCCAGAAACATGCGTTCCAACCGTCTGCCCTCGCGCAGTGCAGTTCTGAACACGTCAAGATCGCTTTCAGTCATGAATTTCATGGTGGACATGTGTTTTCGGTATTGAAATATGAGTATCCCCGTATCGGTCAGTGCACGAACCATGTCTTGCGAGATACCAGAGTAGGGATGTGGTTCGATTGGCTTTGTTAGGTTTGGTGGTCCAACCCGTTCCTCTCGATGGTACTCTCCTAACTCTTTCTTGTCTGTGAGATAGACCAAAAGCATGGCCCAATAGTCCATGGTGTCTCTGAAGAAGGACATCTCCGAGCTGTCGCTATTCTCAGTTGCGATTTCGTCCAGTATGTTTTGGCTTGCTCGAAAGGTCTCGGTTGCAAGATTATGAGGGCTCAACCAGCTCGAGGTATGGCCGAGAAGCATGGATGCAAGTAAAATTACTTGCTTCTCCACCTCTTGAGGTCTATTCTTCACAAGTTGAAGTGCTTGTGAACGTTCCTCACGAGCAACCGGTAGCAGGTGCGGGAAGTCTTTTGACAAACATGCAGCAGCCATGCTCTGAATAGTATGATAGAGCACTCCGGAAGACTGCCACATTTTCTCAATAATATTGCGCATAACATTGAGTTCACTATCCCATGAACAGTAAAGAGTGATAACATCGCGGAAAAAATATTCAGATAAAGTGGTTGGCGTGTTGGATATACGAAGATGCGGGTCAGGGTATGGATGCCGAACCTGAATAAGGGACTGTTCTCCGCGCGAGGGAGACTCAAATTGAAACGGTGAGTTTCTCGCTGTATTGTCGAGAAACTGACCAATTACTCCCATTGGTTCGATAATGTTGAATGTTGATCCTGAATCTTCTGGAAGAGTCCAAATTGTCATGTTCTCGTCAGGTGAATCTATAATATTATCGTTGATGGGCGCCGACGACTCCCCTCCCAGGAGATCTTGTGATATGTTGTCAATGTTAAATATGTCGGCTGGCATGAGAAAGTCCAGTTGAGATGGAGGATCAAGCCATGCGTTCATCTGGTGGAAGCTTTCAGCTACTGAACTCGAAGCGACGTTGATACGAGGTTTTGCCTTTCTTTGGCGCAAAGGGCTCTCGATGATATTTGGTCGCGTCTGGTGCTTTTGTGACCACCGCACATTAAGTGCATATCCTGGGCAATCATATTTTTGGTCCTCACAACGAACGCAAGCGGGCTTCCGCTCATCGCATTTAACCTCTCGAGATGTGAGCAGATAAGCACACGTTTCTTTTAGCTGTACTCACCTTTCTTGCTTTGCATCTAAGGCATCCATTGCGAGACTTTGAATGTGGAGCTTTAGATGATTGTTGCATGATCACTATGAGTAATTCATACAGTAGCGTAGTTAAATTGCATCTGGCAGTTTGTTCAATTGAAGATGCACGAGGGAGAATGTGATAAGGACAGGGTTACAAGCAGAAGTTGGTGAAATCCCCCGCTTTTTACGATAAGTCAACAACTACGGAGTTAGCCAGGTCCGGACTCGGATCATCTGACTTAGCGCCTCTTAGAGACGTGTTTTAGACCCGTATCTGACGTAGTATCTCATGGAGACACTACAACATCCACTCAACCGACCTAAACCGGTTCAATTGAGGAATCAGTGAATCACTACCAGAGGCTGTCATACTGGATCGTTCAATGTCGAAACGCAACTTGCATAAATACGTTTGCAATTATAGGTAACTAACACTAAGCATTGTCTACTCCATCCATTTATCAAGCATTCCAAATCTCTTTGACTTCGTAATTCTTCTTGGCATAGAAGAACCAAAAGCACATTGACAACAAAGCAATACCGACCAACACTGGGGAGGCATAATTCATCTGCACAGCAATAACAGGAGTGTAGAAAGGGAAACAATAAAAAACAAGAGCTACTAATGTCCATGACAGCATGACAATGTTGGCAATTAACCCGAGCTTGGGGTACCAGAACGGGCCGTGCTGAAAGTTGCTGCGTCCCTGCATGAGAACCAATACGACGGGAACACTGTAGCTAATGTATTGGAGCAACAGACCTGTCGAGATGAGAGAGTTAAAGGCGAGGTCCGACCCAAGATAAAGGCAGCCGAAGAGGGCAGTTCCAGAGGCAGACCAGATCAACGACCAGATGGGTGTATGAAAAGGAGCAGGTGCAATTTTGCTGAGATGGCGATGCAATGGAAAGCCACCTTCGCGGCTGATGGTCCAAGCAAGGCGGGACTGCCATGTCTGAATCGACCAAACTGCGCCAGCCGTCGTGATGAGAACAGGAATCCACAAGCCGACAGCAGCCGCTTTGCTCTTGGTAATTATGTAGAATAGAGAGAGAGCCGAGTTATCCGCGGCTCCATCAATGGTTGGGACGTTGATCAGAACCGAGGTCACAACCAAGAGCCCGGAACCGAATCCGACAACG
Source organism: Fusarium miscanthi (assembly GCA_014898875.1). Classification (NCBI taxonomy): domain Eukaryota; kingdom Fungi; phylum Ascomycota; class Sordariomycetes; order Hypocreales; family Nectriaceae; genus Fusarium; species Fusarium miscanthi. Next base: position 43,079 of record JAAVUA010000197.1, read on the forward strand.
ATAGTCCACATCAGAGCCTTGGGGATATCGGTGCTGGGAGATGGCATTTCTTCAGCCAAGTGGGTAGCAACGTCGAGGCATGAGAAACTCCAATTGGCACCATTCATTCCGATGATAAAGGCAATTCCTTTTGGCCAGCCCGAGATATTCACCGAGGTAGTGAAATAGTCCTTTGCAGAAGCGTGACTGTCAGACATGGCAAACAGAGTGACGAAGATAACCCCGATCGTCACACAGCTGAAGAGGAGCATGATCTTGGAGATCCGTGGGAGGGCATGCTCAAAACTGGCGCAAATAACGGTCAAGATATTCAACAGCTGAAACCCAACAAATCCCATCCAACGCTTGTACACAAAGTTGGGGTCAAGTAGAGATATGATGGCACAAAAGCCCATAGGCACTGATAGACATGCCGATGCGCCTGTAGCAACCGCGGCAAGCCAGCTGACAACAGCGATTGTGTATGACAGAAAGCGACGATATCGGGGCGGGGATAAACGGTTGACCCAGATATACTGTCCACCAGGATGAGGCATGGCCGATGCGAGCTCTGCCAATGTTGTAGCAGTTGCAAGACCAACACCCGCCATGACGAGGAATCCCCAGAAGAAAAGAGGTGTTCCGCCCATTGGAAGAGTACTTCCAAGGACAAGCAGGAGTCCCACGGCGGTGTTGGTCGTGCCGTAGCCGATGCCGAGGGCAGATAATGTTGTGAAAGGCTTCAGCGTCTGGACGGTAACACCGCCAGGAGAAATTGAGCCGCATTTGACGGCATCGCTGTCTGTCTTGGCAGGCATTTCCGAGACCTCTTTGGTGTCTTGTGACTTGAGACTCGGCTGATCTGTTTCGCGGAGCATAATGAATAGGATGATGGTAGTACAGAGGAGCGAATAAGCAATTGTCTCAAGACATGAACTGATACGTGGGGAGAGTCATACGAGTTATATAACTTGACCCGCGTCGTACAAGATAACGGCCGGTAGGGGCTTTTGGTGACTTATACCAACTTGTTCCCCGCGTTTGACATGATAGGCGAAGCCGATATCTCAATGCGAGTGCGGAGGCGTTGTCATGTGGTACAGGATAAGCTTAATCTAGATAAGGAATGGCGTTATGAGGTGAACCACTAGACCAACTAAGGAAGGGCTATGCGAGGACGAATCATATTTCCCGTTCGCTCATGTTTACACTTATCAATCAGTGTTGATACGGACGGTTTCCGATGCTATCAGTCTTTCCGAAGTTGACTAACCAGCCCGTCTAAACGAAGACATTGATACGACTGACCATCACCACAGCATCTTTTCATCACCACCTCCGCTGCAACCATCGTCCTTCATCATATCGGATCTCCCCCAGTCATAAATGCCCCCGCGATCGAGGAAAGAACCCTTATCCCAGACAACCTGACCCATTGCTTTCTCAACGCCGACCTTCAAGATTGACTCGCTCTTTGTCATCATGCCCTCGCCCTTGTCTAAAAAGCACATGTCTTCATCTAGGAGCAGGTAGCTGCTTGCCATGGCATTTGTATCCTCTGGAACATAGCATGGGAGATGCTTATGCCGGTCGCAGAATGTCTTCCATTGCTCGTCGGTCACGAGAAAGGTCCTCGCATCTCGTAGTCGGGTTGCATCTTCATTCTCTCCTGCGACCAGCAGACACTGGAACACTTTCCATCGAAATGGTGCGAGTTTCTCAATATCAGCTGACATGTCTTCATTCCAATTATGGATGTTGATAACAAACAGTATTCAACTTGAACTTAATGCCATACACCTTACACCATTCCGCAATGCGGAAGAGTCGGATCACATTCCCTCCGTCATCGCCACGTCCAATCTTCTTGTTCGTCTTGGGATTAAACGAATCACATGAAATTGCAAGGATGTCCAGCCACTGGCAATTCTCACGCATCCATTTCTCCGTAATCTTGCTACCGTTGCTCACGATGCTGATGCTTTCGAGGTCAAGCTCCTCCTTACCAAACTGAAGCAATTCAGTCAGGAGACGGGGGTAGAGGAATGGTTCACCGCCAGCTATATTAAGCTTTCGCATACCGGCTTCTTTCAAAAGTCGTAAGCCGCGCTTCGCTTCGTCAATCGACAGGACGTAGGAGGAGGTGTCGGTATGGAAGCAGAACCCGCAGGTGTAATTGCATTTCCGAGAAGGAAAGTAGTTGACCGACACAGGAACATTGGATTCCTTGGTGAACTCTTTGAAAGGTTGCCGAGTAACCACTGTCTTGGACTGGTTTCGGGATATGATGAGCCTAATGATACCCAAAACACCGACAACACCAATAACAAAGTGATTGAACAGGTCCAAGTCACCAAGAAGGGCAAGAAGCGCCATCTTTGGGTCCTTGTGGTGAATGAGAGAGATTATAAAGATACTAATCAACTGACTGACTGTGTAACCAAGAATCGCCTCCTGACTGGTAAACGATGTTCACAAAAGTGAGGTTTACGGTTTGCAATCAAGTTCCGGAGCGGAGGCATTCGTATCCCCGCACGTGGTGCCGTCATTATCTTTGCTAGATTGGTAATGATTCACGGTTCATTGGATTATGTTTGTGTTACTCGAGGCTGTGTAACGATAAGATTAATGCCTCAGCAACAGCCCAACAACACCATCATCAAATCAACGCACGATGAAGCTCATTGTCAAATCAGGCGGCGAGAGCCGCAGCTTTGCCATCGTGTTTATCATTGGTATAGTCACTTTTGCCCTTCACTTATCTTCTCTACCGCTTCTAACCATGCTCTACGCGCTCCAGGAGCGGGGAAAGGAACTCTGTCGACTCACCTCGCCCAAAAATACAACCTCGTGCACTACTCGGTCGGTGATGGCCTGCGGGCTTGGATGCGGACGAATCGCTCCACCGAACTGGCCACGAAAATCGAAAGCAAACTTGACAACCAAGGCTTCCTGACCCCTGAGGATCTCAATCCTTTCATTTACCGCGAAATCCTCGAAGCTATCAACCGCAATGAGCCCGAGGTGAATGGTATCTTGGTTGACGGATATCCACGATGCCTTGAACAATTGGACTCCTTCGGGACGTGGCCTTTCCAGGACACGGTACCTCTCGCTCCAGGTGGCGATAGAAAGATCAGCTTGGATATGAAGCCGGACCTCGTGCTCTCATTCCAGATCACAAAGCAAAACGCCAGAGACAGATATCTGAGCCGGGGCAGAGATACCAACGACAGCGCAGACAACTTTGGGAAGCGCTTCAAGGAGTATGAGCTGGAGACCGTCCCTGTCGAGGAAGAATATCGAAAGCGTGGTATTTTGCTATCCGTAGGTTCTTGACTACCTTCTATTGAGTGAGATATACTGATGTCTGCAGACTGATGTTAATGGAACGAAAGATGAGAACGTGGAGGCTCTGACTAAAGCCCTTGAACACAGTGGAATATGGCAAGAAGCTATCAAGGCATAAATGATGACGGACACTTTCAGCCTCTTCGTTAAGGCCTAGCTACATATTAACTTCTTGGAAGCAAAGGGATTGGACCCATTACAGACGTGATTCAAGTATCGGGTCATCCGGCCACGAATCATCTAAAGGGTACAGTAGGCAAATAGGATCAGCAACAGAGAAGCGGTCTGACCGATTATTTCTCATTTTGGCGCCAGCTACTGCTGCCGAGAGTCAATAAATCGGTGCTGGTTGACGATCATTCGTGATTTAATAGATCTAAATTCAGCCGCGTCAATCAATTACTCGATTCACAACAGACAAACAAGGATACTCAGCTTATTAGTGCTTACCGCGTCCCATTTTGGTTGCGCGCGCTGACATGGCTTTTTTTTTTTTCAATCACGGCCCAAGGATCAATGAGATCTTCAACTAGAGTCAAAATTGCTAGTCGAAAGTCTCCCCAGATTTATGTCAAGTGTATCCAAGTATTATTGTCGCTTAGCACTCATGTCTTTCCTGCCCCTCCGACCGCCGACCAGTAGCGCGGTTACCAAATCAACAGTCTTAGTTGAAGAAGAAGAAGCGAGACATTGCAATCTCTTGGGTCACACATGGCATTGCTAGTGACCAGTACTTCCAAGGGTTAAAGCTGCCGTCTTCCCCCCATGACCTGAACCAATCTCTCAATTGTTCTTTTCCTTCTTCTCACCAACCTGTGTCATCTACAACAATCAACCATGAAGGCCTATTTCCTCGCAATCTCTCTTCTTGTCAGCAAATGTTTCGCTGTTGCTCCCGAGGCAGTCTATGGAGGCGGCTTTGATCACAACAAGAATGACACCATCAAGCTGCTCATCGCCAACGGAGGTGCTGGCCAAAGCGGTCTGATCAAGGGTGAAGCCACCGAGTCCATGATTTGAGCTATGCTAATGCATGTGACCAGAGCTTGCGAATGCATATATCAAAAAGCGCGTTGCAGACGGAGAGAAACCGTTCCAGGTGGGATGGATCAAAAGCGACACATTTTACAGCATTCAGTATCTCAAGACGGGCGAGGCTGACATTGGAATCACCTACAACCCAGCTGCGGAGGAGATTGCCATCAAACAGGGCATCGCCAAAAGCCCAAGCTACTACGCCTTCCGAGATCACTTTCTTCTCGTCGGGCCTAAAGAAAACCCCGCCAATATATCCAAGAGTGACGACATAATGACCACATTTGCGAATCTCCATGAAGCAGCTGAAGGCCCTGCTACTGAGCCTCCTGTTCGGTTCCTGAGCCGCTATGACAAGTCTGCTACCAACATTAAAGAGACTTTGTTATGGGCCGGCATAGGACAGGTAAGACAGACAACTATTTCAAGATTGACTCTGCTGATGTTCATATTTGACAGGTTCCTTGGGCAACTGCCTACTCCACATGGTATCACCAATACATCGCCTTTCCGATTCAAGCTCTTACAGCCGCGATTATCCTCCAAGAGTACACTATCACTGATCGAGGTACCATACTGTCACTTGATGCGGAACTGAGGAATCAGACTGTAATTTACAAGGCGGGTACTGATAAGGCTGATGACCCATTGCTCAATCCAGCTCATGCATTGGTTGGCGAGAAGGCACCTAATGGCAAAGAAGCAGCCGAGTTTATCAAATGGCTCGTGAGTGATAAAGGCCAGAACGTGATTGCAGGGTTTGAGAAGGACGGACAGGTGCTGTATTCCAAAGCACCCAAGGAGGAGGAATAAGCATATTTGAACGTCTTGGGGCACCAGGTTGACAGCAAAGTTACTTCTCAGTATATTAATTGATTGATTATATCACATCCGTCCTTCTCATCTTTAAGGATATTACAGGAGCTTTCCCACGTCCTGTAGTTCTCCCGGTAAGTGTGTTTCCTGACGATGAGTAACCAGCTCAATCTCATCGTCCATGACACCCCATTCCGCATAAGCCTGTGATGCAGTCTTCGACCTGGATCCCGTCATATTGGAAGAATGGCCTGAGCTTGACTGCTTCGAGCTAGACCCTTGACTCGTCGTGTTTGTAGGTGTTCTGGATCTCATGATCAATTTCTTCAAGCCGGGAAGACAGACAACAACAACTGCAGTCGCCATTTCTGCCATGCAGAGTGCGTCTTTCGTTCAGGTTAGCATATACCAGGAGAGCTAAGGTGGATACTTACTACCAGATGGCTCATCCAGCTGATAGTCAACTGCGTTGCTTATGATAAAGCGGGCAAGACTGACTGACATCGTGATCGCACCAAGAGAGAAGACGCCGACAAGACCAAGTTTCTGCTCAGTGCGCAAGGTCAGATGTTTGAGGATGAAAAATGGAAAACAGAACACTGGGAGTTTTGTCAGTCTAAAAAGACACCATGTAAAAACCTAGACTTACATATTAAATCTGTCGAGAAGTTCAGACACCATTGCGTCAGAAAGTTGGGCAATGAGTTCCAGGCGGAGTTCAGCTGGTTCTCAACTGACCTGTTTTAACTTTAGCCAGGGATATCAATGCAAGGAATTAAATCTTTTCAGTCGTACCAATTGTCTGATATAGGTCTCGTGATCAGGGTGTTGATCAAGATAGATGTTGTCATACAAGAAACCAGGTATGCCGTTATTGCATATAGTGCTACTCTCAAGGATTGGAAAACGTCTGGGATAAGATACCAATAGAAGGCGAGGATAGACAGTTTCGGCCAGTAAATGCCTGTATCGAAGAAGTATTCGGCAATCCAGACTGTCTAGATTCGAGGACGAATAAGCGTATGCCTTCGAAAGCTCTCATAGTCACTCACCTTCTGGTAGTTGACACTTGGGATAAGAAGATCTGGGCCAGCTGGGGGATGATGGACCAGAATGAGCATGGACAGTGTCGAAGTTATGAACCAACCGAGAGCGAAGATCCAGCCCATCCATGCAAAGTACTCGGACAAAGTGAGCTTCTTTCTCTCATAGTAGAGTCTGGTCCAGCATCGGAGAATAACTGTAAAGAGTGCAAATCCCAATAACGCTGCTTGGATGGCCTGTAAAGAAGTTAGTATCATGTGCTCAAATATCAACCATATGGATGGACTAGACCGCACTATTCCAACCGATATGAGCATTTTGCTTCTTTACCCAAGTCAGTCACGCTCAGAAAGGTCTCGTTATCATGTTTCGACAGGATAGACCAAATCAAGATGAATCACGTTTGGGCATGAGAGCTGACCCGGAAATAATATCTCATCTACGCGTCAAAGCTTTTGTGGCGTTCTTCACCGTGCCCGGAAGACTTGATGCCAAATGCAAATACATTCCAAGCCCAAGCGCTGGTTGCTAGTGAGATTGAGTGGCGTTTGATACGGAACACGATATTGGGGCTTGGAAATGTCTTGAAGAAGTTGAACTTTGGGCGAGATCGCCACTCGACCTGACGAGAGAGTAGAAACACAATGCGGAGGATTTCTTGGTGAACTAGACCGATACATATGCGATATCTTTGGGCAATTCAAGGAGAATCATGACACTGATGCAGTAGCCTTGGTATGGTCTAACTTGATGCAGCGCGAAGAGCCAAGGGGAAGCGGATTCGCGGCTCAATATGATCTACACTAAGATACAGTGGCGTAGCGCCATCGTTCCTCACAACTCAGTGCCATGACCAATTCACTTACCCTGCAGATAGAAATGGTTCTAGATTCAAGGTGCCATTCTCACCACATTTTTATTATTGGTGGCGTTAGAATTGTTACTTATATGTTACTGCAACCGCCACTGGTTATGGTGCGACTGAAGGTCTGGGACTTTGCAGAATGAGACACTGAAAGTGGCATTTCTTACGAATGTCACATGAACCTAGGACGAAAACCTCAACAGTTAGGTGTCAAAGCGAAAGTATCACCAACTTGGCATAATGAAAGTTGTGCATCAGGGAATTTCACATCACAATTACATATTTAATAATTTTCAAATCTCCAAGTTTCTTAGTTTTCTTTTCAGAAACGATACCTGTACCAACCCCAAAAGGTTCCATATCATTCCTTGCTAATTAGATGATCGAAAAAACTGCCCTAAAAAATACCCAGACCTCTTTGCATATCTCGTCTTCTCCTCAGACTCAAAATCGATCCACGTTGCCCCGAACCGATCTGAGAAACCAGCAGCCCATTCCCAGTTATCTGTGAATGTCCACCCAAAGTAGGACTTGATCACAACGCCCTCTTGTGATGCTTTGGCGACTTCTGTGAGGTAGCTCTTGTAAAAGTCGACCCTGAAGGGATCTTCCAAGACATCATCAGGACCGCTTGGCCTCCATTCATGTTCACCCTGTGCCGTTGTACCATTCTCAGTAATGTAGATTGGTATGCCATATCGATTCCAAATCCATCGCAGCAACTTGGCCCAGCCCCAGGGAGTGGTTCGCAGCCAGTATGTGTCGCTCATAGGTCCTCGCCATTCACCTTGTTTGTTCTCATCAAGCTTCTCAACATTGCCCAGATGATCATTGATATTGGCAGGCCCGTCACGATGACGAACATAGAAAGCCGAGTAAGAGTTCATGCCATAGAACTCTGAACTTCCCAGTACAAGCTTGCTTTCTTCAGGCGTGAATCTCGGGAGACGGTCACCCAGCTGAGTACGCATCGACTCTGGGTAATCTCCTGTCTTGTACAAAGGGTCGCCGAACCACGCGATTTCGAACTCTCTCGCCCGTTCCGCTGCTTTCTGGTCTAGCGGATCATCGACAACCTAGGGCTCAGACCATTGCCATGAAGGGTAATCGTGATGCTGCCTTTCTGCGTGGGCTTGAATTCGCGCCTATACATATCGGCAACGTGTGCATGCGACAAAAGGTCCGTGTGACTGACAATGAAGGGTTCGGTGCTGCTATCCCCTTCTTCATTGCGGCCACGGAAACTGGATCGGCCTGAAGCATGTACTCCGGCGGCATAACCAGCAAGGGAATAGACGCAAGGCTCATTGTATGTGATCCAGGTCTTGACACGGTCGCCGAAGCGCTCAAAGCATACCCGGGTATAACGAATAAAGTCAGGAGTATATGCGAGCTCGTGCAAAGCGTAGTCCCAAAGCCAATGACAGAGCGACCAAACATAAAGACCTTGACGTTCGGGGCGAAGCACTGAATGAAGAAGCAACAATAGTCAGAAAACACCCGACAAGGTTGAAGCTGCGACGACCAATCTTATCAGCAACATTGAGGAATGGAGCGCCACAAAAGTTGCCGATGGTCATGAGAGCGTTGATGCCACCGAGCGTCGAACCGCTATTTGCGAAACGAAAATACTCATGCCAATAGGTGTTGGAGTTGATACTGCTGATGACAACCCAGTCGATGCCATATCTACGCCAATGTCAGCTTATCACCATCAAAAGTTTAATGAGTCAACAGGCTTACGCAGCTTGATCAAATCCCATGGTCACCATGATGAGAAAGATGCGAAAGCCAGCTCTGGACTTGAGGGACAAGGCTTCCCGAGACTTGGTGATGAGATGGTCCTCAGTGATTCGCGCTGTGGCGATCTCTTCAACAGCGACGCCTGACTTGTCTGCATCAGCTTGGACATCTTGGTAAATGTTATGGCGCTCGAAAGAGGCTCTTCGTGCTTGGATAGGCATATTTATATCCTGTATTATCGTGCTGATGTCTTATAAGTCAAAACACAGCAATCTAAAATGGTGTATGTTGCTGTTGGGTCTCAGATCATCTTTATATAATATGTAAAGAGCGCTTTCAGTGCCGCCATTGTTGAGTGTATAGTCTTGGCCTAGTTAGTGCACTTATTCCAAGTTGAGTGCGGCGCGGGAGCCATCGAGAAAGTGGTTGAGTATAGACCGCATCCTACAACTTCAGATCACACCACTACTGGACTGGTCTTGCTCTGTTTGGTGGGTTCTGATCACAGCCCAACTCTTCATGTACGTGATACTGTAGCTAGCTGCAGTCTGTGCGATATCGGCTAAAATCACTCCAGTTTTTAAACCACTCTCAACTCTGGGGCATGTGGGTACATCGTCAACTTAAATAATAGTCCCTCCAATAGCATCTCCGAGCCCGTCGTTACCCCATGGGCCGTTCATCCACCTGCATGAGTTTGTGGGGTTGACCATCCTCTTCGGGTCTAATACATCATCAATCGGCCCTGCTCGGCAACCGAAAAACATGAGAGATTCACCAACTTCCCCTCATCAATTAGCTCATCATCATCATCCCATGCGCCTTTTCCACCATCAAGGGCCATGAATCCATCGCGGCAAAACGGCGCGCATATCCAGTCATCCACAATGGACCAAGGCGAGTCCAGTGACACGGACAAAGGCATGCTCTTGCATTACGCCGCCCCCGCATCTTCATGGTCTGAGGCTCTTCCCATTGGCAACGGGCGGCTGGGAGCTATGGTCTACGGGCGAACGTCGACCGAGCTGCTCCAACTCAATGAGGACTCTGTTTGGTATGGCGGCCCTCAGGACAGAACTCCCCGAGATGCGCATAGTCATTTGGCGACTCTCAGACAACTGATCAGAGATGAGAAGCAAAAGGATGCGGAAGACCTGGTTAAAGAGGCATTCTTTGCTACGCCATCGAGCATGAGACACTACGAGCCATTGGGTCAATGCAAGATTGAGTTTAACCACGACGAGAGTGAGGTGACCGATTATACACGGTATCTTGACCTTGAAGCTTCTCAAGTCACAACAAGCTACAAATGCAATGGCATATCTTACCGCCGCGATATAATTGCCAGCTTCCCAGATAGTGCACTTGCTATTCAAGTCCAAGCATCTGAAAAGAGCCATTTCGTTGTCCGGTTGAATCGACAGAGCGAGAATGAGGGAGAGACCAACGAGTACCTGGACAGCATCTTCGCGCAAGACTCACGGATTATTCTCAACGCAACACCTGGTGGTGCAAATAGCAATCGCCTGTCTCTCGTTCTTGGAGTTTCCTGCGAACCTGGCGATGGGACCGTTACTGCAATTGGAAATTGCCTGATTGTCAATGCGACAAAATGTGTTATCGCCATTGGGGCGCACACCACGTTCAGAAAAGAGGACCCTGAACGATCGGCTCTTTTGAATGTTGACGATGCTCTCAGGAGGCCATGGGAAGTTCTGGTTCGCCGCCATCGATCCGATTATGCCAACCTCTTTGGTCGAATGTCTCTTCGGTTATTCCCTGATGCGAACCATATACCGACGAACAAAAGAATCGTTAGCAACAGAGACCCTGGCTTAGTCGCTCTGTATCACAACTACGGTCGATATCTACTCATTTCGTCCAGTCGAAACTCTAACAAAGCTCTACCAGCAACGTTACAAGGGATATGGAACCCTTCGTTTTCACCGCCATGGGGGTCCAAGTTCACCATCAACATCAACCTTCAGATGAACTACTGGCCAGCTATCCCATGCAGTCTCATCCAGTGCGCCATCCCACTGATCAACCTTCTCGAACGCATGGCAGAAAGAGGCAAAAGAACAGCCAAGATGATGTACAACTGCAAAGGATGGTGTGCTCATCATAACACTGACATATGGGCTGACACGGACCCTCAAGATCGGTGGATGCCCGCTACTATCTGGCCGCTCGGAGGAGCCTGGCTGTGTACCGATGTTGTCAGAATGCTCATATATCAGTACGAGCCCACGCTTCACTGTCGCATTGCTCCTGTCCTCGAAGGCTGTGTTCAATTCCTTCTTGACTTTCTGATTCCATCTTCTTGCGGCAGATACCTGGTTACGAACCCATCCTTATCCCCAGAAAACAGCTTTATATCTCAGTCAGGAGAAACAGGAATCTTCTGTGAAGGTTCTGTAATAGATATGACAATTGTGCGCATTGCGTTTGAGAGTTTCCTCTGGAGCATTAGTATCCTCGATCCAGATCATCCACGGAGGAACGACGTGATCGCAGCCCTCGAGAAGCTACCGCCCATGTCTCTCAACAAAGATGGACTCATACAGGAATGGGGCTTAAAGAACCACAAAGAAGCTGAACCAGGACACCGCCATGTGTCACATCTCTTTGGACTATACCCAGATGACTCTATCAGCATGGACTCGTCGCCACTCCTGATCAAGGCTGCGAAGAAGGTTCTTGCGAGGAGGGCAGAGCATGGTGGAGGTCACACAGGCTGGAGTAGGGCGTGGCTGCTGAACCTCCACGCTCGTCTCCGAGACTCGGAAGGTTGTGAAAACCACATGGATCTGTTGTTGAAAACATCGACCTTACCAAACATGCTGGACAATCACCCTCCATTCCAGATTGACGGCAACTTTGGCGGATGTGCTGGGATCTTGGAGTGTCTGGTCCAATCTACGCTACGATCCGAGCCATCAAGGCAGGTCGTTGTGATACATCTACTTCCGAGCTTACCGTCGACTTGGGCAGATGGGAAGTTGACTCATGTCAGGGCCATGGGAGGCTGGCTTGTTTCTCTCCAGTGGAGGGCAGGCATGCCTATAAAACCGCTGCAAGTGGAAGCCACTGTGATGCAGGCTCCGGACGCTCTCGTCGTGTTTCCTGATGGGGAGAAGGTTTATGTGTCAAGCAAGAAAGTTGGCAAACAAAGTATATGGCATAAATAATATGTATTAATATTGAAGATCAAGATTTAATTAAATGCCACCTGTCTTTTACGCCCTTGACTACGCAGGATCTCAAATACTTTTTAAAAACCACGAGTTTCCAATCCAAACCCAGCACTAAAACAAACGTCGCTGAACACAATAGGCCTCTCAAATCCCATATCCCCTGGACGGCAGAACACAGGCTGTCTATTCCACATCACCTGACGAAGCATGGTTCCCAACACATTTCTCTCGGGCCTCCAAGATCGGGGTATCCGCTACTGATAAGAACAAAACTACCATCAAGTTTGGTACGTATAGAGTCCGACCATGGAGTTTTGTCGCTTATAAATTCATCAAATTACCCTAAATGAAAAAAACTTAGATAACACGTGTCTCATCAAGCGGATTTGCCCAGCATCCGCCCAACCACAACAATTCTCATGACAGTCTCAGCACTCTCGCGGGTCAATTTCTCCGCTTCCAAGACAGCGTCGTCCAGACTCATTGGACGCTGTATAATACATGTGAAAGCATCAATCCCGATGTCATAGTTCACTCTGGCGCCTTGTCCAATCGTACCAGCGATTGCAATCACAGGAAGTCCATGTTTCTTTGCCAGTCTGGCCACTTCTGCGGGGATTTTCCCCCTCGGGGTTTGGTCGTCAATGCCCCCTTCCGCAGTAAGTACAAGATCACAGTCGTCAAAGATACTGTGAAAGTTGATGTACTGCATAATGAGCTCGTATCTGGGCCTGAGGGTAGCTCCTACCAAGCGCAAGCCTGTTCCAAGGCCTCCCGAAGCACCGCCTCCAGGAGCCAATCGGACGGTTTTGTCGCATAGAATATTTGTAGCAACGTGCGCCAATCTTTCCATAGCAAGGCTAAGACGAGCAGTCTGCTCTGGCGTTGACCCTTTCTGAGGACCAAAGATATTCGCTACTCCGCCTGGGCCACAAAGCACATTATGCCAATTCACAGCAACATCAATTTTGGCTTCGAAGACGCGCTTATCGACTCCAGTCAGGTCAATGGAACCAAGGTCCAAGAGTGACTCGCCACCGCCGGCCAAGGGAAGGACACGCCGTTGGATATCAAGCAGTCTGGCACCAAGGGCTTGGAGCATCCCCGCACCGCCATCACACGTCCCAGAATCACCACATCCAACCAGAATGCGGGTGGCTCCAGCATCAAGCGCAGCAAGGATGAGCTGTCCAACGCCAAAGGTTGTTGTGTTTCCGGGATTGCGACTATTGGGCGGGACCAAGCTCAGACCAGCAGCAGCAGCCATCTCAAGGACGGCCGTGGTTGGCTCATCCTCTGTGCGGCCCAGAAGACCAAAGAATGACGTTATCTGAGCTCCTACAGGTCCGATCACAGGGACTCGATGCAGTGAACCACTAGTTGCTGTGACAATGGCCTGAGTGAAACCTTCTCCCCCATCGACCAACGGGACCTTGCGGACCGAGGCATTAGGTTCAACGGCGAGGATGCCCGCTTCAATACAGTCTGCGGCCTCGCTGGGCTGAAGGCTGCCCTTGAATCCAGATGGGCATACAAGGACTCTCATACTTGGTGTAGCGATAGTGGAGCCCATTGTCATTCTATTTGTGGAAAAGAGCTTAAGTACAGGGTTGCGGAGATTATGAAAAGAGGGGTTGATAGTGTATAAACGATAGACTTGTGACAGCGAATGGAAGCGTTTCAGCTAAAGTTGGAAGCGAATGTGAAGATGAAGTTGTTGTGTGTTCTGAATATTTTCTTTCTCTGCCAGGATATGGCATCGTTATATACTTGAATGCTTCATTATCTATGGCCATGTTTCAGGTCTCATTTGTGCCCATTGACTGCATCTCATTTAGTGAAAGATACCATCTTTCCACTCAGCCTCGACAAAAGAGATGCACTAGGCTGTATCACAGAGGAGGCATGCCCCAGAATAGCAACAGGTCGCCTGCCACTTTGTCTCGAAACGAATGTTGGCTCAAAGTCTTCATTTCTGAGATGCGCTTGCGTCACGCGATCAGCCAAGCCACTTAGCTTAAATAGAATACCTTGAGATGGGGATTTGCCGCAGACATCAATCAGGCGAGTAGAGATAAGGGCCGCGTCATTCATCGCAGGGCTGAGGAGATCATCACTGGGCAGCTCGCTAATGACTTTGGCATGTCAGAGGGCGGAGGACAGTGGAAGCGTGACAGGGGTATAATTTAAGCTTAATTCAAGGTCTCGTGGCTTGACTGGGCAATGCTGAGTCAAACGTCATCAAGGTTACGTGCTAACAGCGCCGTCATTGCTTGGCCCTTATCTAAGTTCTACGAATCACTGCTTCTACCAATTAGCGATAGACACGCCATGCACAAATGTCATATTTATAGAAAAGCCACTGGAGATCTTCGGCTACATGAAGTTTACAGAAGCTTATCTTTCGCTTGCGAGGTTGCACGATATGCTCTCAAGATATGGCATGTGAGCCCTAGGGTGAAAGCGAGAAGTCAATATGGTAGAAACTGCCGATTGGAACCCTTGCACATATTTCAATTCATAGCTAGAGCTCTTGCAAAATCTGGAGCCAAAGGCAATCAACTCGGGATCTTGAAATGACCCGAATCTCGTGGCGTGATGATGAGCGATACCATTTCCGCCTTCAGGTCTTGGCGATGCTGTTTGAACAAATGAAATGCCTCCAAACCAACCAAGCTAAGTTGAAACGAAACTTCTAAGCCACCCCCAATGACGACCATGGACAATCAACAGCTGGAATCAATGACATTCACTGTAATCACTCAATCAGCGATACGAACAATTCTGGGAAGACGCCTAGCAGCATAGCGTCTTGGGCAGTAGCCTCCTCGGTGACGCATTCAGGCTGTGTAGTCGTGACAGTTTTTCCAGGCCATGAAGCAAGATGGTGAGGAATTGCATGGTTTTGGCGACTTTTCTTTCTAATTTTCTCAGGCTGTGCCTTTATCTTTGCAGATTTTAGGGCCATTTGCCAAACATGGCCAAGATACAGCCTTCCCGTTACTGCAATACAATTGTAAAATGTGAAGATATATTTGAGCGTCCCGGCCCTTCTGCGATATGTACCAACGCACCACAGTCCATTCGCTTACTCATTCTCTCGTTTCGTGTCTACACTTTGCATTTCATCCTCATTCGCCAAGACGACCTTCGTTTATATATCCATTACCCCTTTCGTTATTGCCCCTTACGTCATGAGTAAGAGTAGTACTCCAACGCTCTCAAGAGCTGGCTCGCGTTCGTCTCTTTGGAGGTCCTGGAGTCCCATGCTCGAAGACCTGGTCAACTACGAGAAGTCGCGTGGGAATTATCCCTGGCTGATACGTGACCACAACCCCGACGTGAGCTATGACTCGAACCGTTCTAGCCGTCCAAGACCACTGGCGTCCCTTGCGGAAGACCCTGATGTTGTGAGCCAGTCAGACCGGTCTGCAAGGTCTTCTGAAGATTTGGAGACATGTCCAGTTCCAGAGCCACTTCTCGTGCCTCAAGATGAGGACCCAAATTTGGTAAGTTGGCCTCCATCTCAGCTTTCTTTTTCCCCCATGACCATTGACACATTACCAGGTAACCTGGGATGGTCCCCGTGACCCCTCCAATCCACATAATTGGACAAAGCGTAAGAAATGGCTCTCGACAATTCTTGTCTCTTGTTTCACATTCATCTCTCCCGTTTCCTCAACCATGCTGGCACCAGCCTTGCCAGATTTGGCAAAGGAGTTCAACATCTCATCTGACTTTGAGACATACCTTCTCATGTCCATATTTCTTTTGGCTTATGCCATTGGTCCATTCTTGCTCGCTCCCTTATCGGAGATGTTTGGAAGAGTTGTCGTTCTTCAGTCTGCCAACATGTTTTACCTCGTATTCAACACTGTATGCGGATTTTCCAAGACCAAAGAACAGATGCTCGTCTTTCGCTTCTTGAGCGGTCTTGGTGGGAGTGCACCTCAAGCGGTATGATCAACGATAGTTACTGGTTCTATACTACCTACTAATCACTCGATTCTAGCTTGGAGGCGGCGTGTTGAGTGACTGTTGGAGAAAGGAGGAGCGCGGAACTGCGACCGCCATTTATAGCCTTGCCCCATTCTTAGGACCTGCTGTTGGGCCCATAGGTAAAGCATCGAAACTCTTAACAATACCTTCCGACTAATGATCTTCAAGCTGCTGGATACCTCACCCAGCACCTGAATTGGCGATGGATCTTTTGGGTGGTCTCCATAGCCGATGCCGTCGTTCAGATTCTCGCGTTCCTGTTCTTGCAAGAGACTTACCCTCCCAAGATTCTCAAGCTCAAGGCCAGAAAGCTCCGCAAGATAACTGGCAATAGGCTTCTGCATACCGAGTTTGAGCAGAGAGATCGATCATTTCTTTCTTTGCTATTGACCAACTTGAAGAGACCATTCAAGATGCTGTTTACGCAGCCCGCTATTCAGATTACGGCATTGTACAGGGCATATCTATATGGTCTGATGTACCTAGTGTGAGTGCAAACCTTAATATCTGTCCGTCATACTGTCTCCTGCTTACGCACTGCAAGCTTCGCTTCATTCCCCATGGTCTGGGAGCAACAATACAACCAAGAACCTGGTCGTGCCAGTCTAAACTATGTCTCTCTTGGTATCGGGTTTGTAATTGGGCTTCAGGTTTCTGGTCCCCTGATTGATAAGGTACTCAACCTCTTCTCATACTTTGATCTTACACTGACAGTCCAAGGTGTATGCAATGCTTAAGACTCGGTATGAACATCCTGGGCGACCCGAATTCCGCGTACCTCTCATGTTCCCAACCGCGGTTGTCACACCAGCGGGTCTCGTTCTATACGGGGTCTCAGCACACCTAAAACTGCACTGGATCATCCCAAATGTCGGAACGGCAATATTTTCTGCGGGACTAATTCTGTCGTTCCAATGTGCTCAGACCTACATCATTGACTCGTATGAGCGATATGCCGCCAGCGCGACTGGAGCAGCTGCTTTTGTCCGTACCATGGCTGGCTTTAGTTTTCCTTTGTTTGCGCCAGCTATGTACAAGAGTCTTGGGATTGCGTGGGGAAATGGCCTGCTTGCAGCTACAGCCATGTTGATCTGTTTAGTAGCGCCAATTGTGCTCTGGCGATATGGAGAGTGGATTCGAAGAAAGAGTCCGTACTGCGCAGGATAGAGTCACCAAGTCGTCGCGATTCAAAAACAGAGTGTGAATCTGAGTTGAATGTCTAGTATAAACCACTTTAAGCATTATTTAATGCCATCCCGCCTTCCTGCTGCGAATCTGCTTCACTATTCGAGTCAGTGAAAACCAGAGTATCTACCAAATGAGTCAGGGCAGCAATTGAATCAAGATGACCAAAAGCTGAGATATCTTATTTTTTTTATAGACCCGAGAAAGGCATCTCGAACATTACTACTAACTAAATTAAATGTGTCTATCAATTCCCCATATAATGCATTATAAGATCTCAAGGATCAATTAATTAGCAAACAGCCAAGGTGGATCTATTTGTGAGCATCAGGTTCAATTGGCCTCAAAGGGTGATTCCAATAATCAAGCTTACAGCAGGAGCGGTCTCTTTGGAAATAGCAAAACTCTTAATCTAAGGTGGCTAACGGTAACGGTATAAGACTTGTTCCTGACCGTCGAATGTTCGAAAGAGACCCGAGAGTTTGGTCAGATAAAATGCTGTTTTTCCGTCATTGCCACGCTTGACCAAGGACGGATCGACCGTTTCAAAGGCTAAGACGGAGTAAGCGCCTTAAGCAGTTTAAACAGGCAACCAATACAAGTGTGAGTTCAGCGCTAGCAGGAATGCAGTTGAATTATTGTCCCTGACATATGTAAGATTCCACTGAAAACGTGGCGTAAAAGAGGGGGCTTTATTGAGTTCTAACAGCACAACGGTGACAACTGGCAGGCTCTCGCTAAAGGAATTAGACTCAGAGTCTAGGCATTGTTGCCATTATCTACATGGCTAGATAAGAACTCGGGCACAATAAATGTCTCATACTGCCCATACCGAACAATTGTTGCTGTAGGTGAAGTTTGCGTTGGAATGTGACTGCTCTGCATGCATCCATTACAACAATGTCACCTGTTGATGGGGAAGCTGGATGTATATAGTCCACCCTCTGTTCACGCAGCCGACACTCAATCTTCTCATTCATCTCTTGTCACTCATTCATTCAATCGTTCATCTTCATTATGCGCCTGTCTTCGAGCCTCCTCCTGGCCAGCGCCCCCAGCGCGTTTGGCCAATTTACCCAGTTTACGAGATTTACAAACACTAGCACCTCTGCTATCGAGACTTCAACCTCTTCCACTGAACTCGAGGCCTCTTCTGTCCCGCCTACAGCGAGTATAGAAACCACTACCACCGGTGTCGAGACCACCACTTCATCCTCAGCATCATCCTCAGCATCAGTCCTTGCACCCATTATCCTCAATCTCAAAGACGCCATATTGGGCCCGGGTGCTTCTTTCTACCCACCACCTGACGGCGATACTATGTAAGGATCATAAAGATACTGCTGTAATAACTGTAGCAGCTCTGACAGGCCATGAATCTAGTCTCATGTCTCCAGTGGCCACTGGCTCTACCCTCAAGCGTCGCGGAGCTCCTGTTCCTCTTCCTTTTCCTTTTCCAGTCATCAATCCCCCTTTGGATCTCCCCAACAATGCAGGTTCCTCTTTTAAACAACAATTCACTTCAGCCACAGCTTCTCAATTAGGTGTCGGTTTGACCCGTATCATTGTCACAAATGTCACATGCGTTACTTGCGGCCGACTCGGTAAGCGGGCTGAGAGTAATCCTTGTGCTTTTCAAATTGTCGCCAATGGTAAGGTTGTCCAGATTACACCTATTCCCGAGAGGTTCAGCGGCAGTCTTGAGATATCTACCAATCCTTTTCTCCTGGAGCTTTCGAACGAATATAAATTCCAACAATCTTGCGGCGACATAATCGTCCCTGTGATCATTGGAGGGGTCGCCCTTAAGGATGCTCAGGGTGCAAGTTCAACTCCTATCCCTTCCCTCAGTATTGGCATTCCTACCAGTAGTGAGACTGGTTCTTCTACCAAAACCAATGCCGCAGAGTTCACTACCAACTCCGAAGGCCAGACCATCTTCCCTACAGAGACTGCTACTGAAACCAACAGTCAAGGGTTTACCACCAACTCTGACGGTGAAACTATCTTCCCTACTGGGACTGATATCGCTACAAACTCAGAGGGGGAGACTGTCTTCCCAACTGAGACTGCTACAGGTGCCAACACCAACTCGAAGGGCGAGACTGTCTTCCCCACTGGCACTTCTACCGGTACAACTTCTGCCTCTTCAACTTCTTCTCCAACTGCTGGGTTTCCCGGTGATGTCGGCGGTTTCAGTCTTTTCGGATGTGCAGGGTCTACCGCTGGCTTCCCTACATATACGCTTGTCGAGTCCAGCCCGCTGATGGATCTCAACATATGTGCTGGCCTTTGCGAAGGACGTGCTTATTTTGGTGTCTATGATACGTAAGTCTTATCCTTATATTCTAAGAGGGCTTTATTAATAATTGTCTAGTGCTTGCTACTGCGGTGACGTGTATGACTTTGATAGTACTGTCTGGTATAACTTAGACCAATGCGATATCGAGTGTCCTGGAGACAAGGCCCAATTCTGCGGAGGTGAAGTTGAGAACAAGCTTCGAGCCCGCCAGGCCATCTCTAGCAATATCCTTCTTACACTGTACGCAAAGGCCGAGGCTGCTATCTCTATTACTGAGTCTGTCACACAAACGGTAACAGACCAGGAGACTATTGTTACCACTTTCACCACTGTGACTAGTGGTGAGAGCATAGCCACTGAGGTCGTCACCGCCACTCTGGTATGCGTTAATGGCAAATGCCACTCAAGCATCCCGAACAACGTTGTCGTCTACATTTTTGTCGAACTGAACGGGAACGACTGCGACAATCAATGGGTTTATATCCCTGAGCCCCACACTGGCGGTCAACAGTATATTCCTCTGTTTTGCTCAGACGGGAAATGCGCCAGCCTGAAGGTTTATAAGCCTCAACAATGCCCAGATTGGCATAACTACAAGTCTTTCTTTGTTCCATCCGATTGCACCACTTGCGCTCAAGGCAAGATTAGTTATCAGCCTTGGAGCAAATCTTGGGGTACGCCTGATAACTGCAATGGCCAAGTCCCTACCTGCAACACATTGGAATGCCCTTCTCATCAGGCCATCGATAGACCTCACCGAGGTATCAGCTGGAACTCTACTGCTCCTCATGGAGGCTCTGGAGGGGGCCATAATCCCAGCCCCAATGGCGGTTCGGCCTCGAATGGAGGTTCAAGCGGAGGTTCCAATGGAGGTTCCGGTGGAGGTTCCAGTGGAGGCAGCGGTGGTGGTTCAAACGGAGGTTCTAGCTCTGGTTCTCATGGAGACACAGAAGGGTCTGGCGCCTCTGGTTCTAAAGACTCTTACCCCAGCACTGTCCCATTTATTAGTGGTGCTACAAAGCAGGCATTTGGTGTACTTTCTCTTCTTGTCGGACTTTTTGTCCTTCTTTAAGTCTTGGGACTTTCTTATTTATTCTATCTCTTATAAATTAGTATTCATCTCAGCATCTATTCCATAATGCCTAATAACTAGGACCTTTATTTCTGAGCTTTTGGCTAGGTGAACAGTCGTGGTATCCATATGCCAACTCATAATTCACTTAAGAAGTCGGTGTACGCCAGGACACCAAGCACCGTCAAATTCTGTAGAGTAGCGCAATCGAGGCTTTTTATTCTATCTCTTATAAATTAGTATTCATCTCAGCGTCTATTCCATAATGCCTAATAACTAGGACCTTTATTTCTGAGCTTTTGGCTAGGTGAACAGTCGTGGTATCCATATGCCAACTTATAATTCACTTAAGAAGTCGGTGTATGCCAGGACACCAAGCACCGTCAAATTCTGTAGAGTAGCGCAATCGAGGCTTTTTAGAGCGTCGGCTAGCTGCATGAAGTGCTCGAGACGACATTTCAACTCTACTAAAATTACCACATTTGACCTAGTTCAAGCCTCTCCATTCCTGTGACAACGGACTATTGGCTGTGTCAGGCCATTTACGAGCACTTAGCGCTTGCTAATAAGCCAGGATAGCTCCATTTCAAAAGCCCAGAACAGAACCAGGCCTGGACGACAATTGAACTACTGAAGAGGGCTTGCTCGTTTACAGCTGAAACACATGAAGTTATCAAGGTGTGAAGTCTGAGCATAAGCTTATATACCTCAAGATCTTACCAGCTATGTAATCTTGCACCTAATTATCTTGCGATATATTCGATGCTCCTGGAATTTCGGTCAAGTGCAAATGGTCTCATTAAAGAACACGCTGGCGCTGCTGTTTATCAGTGCAGCAGCCGCATTGCCCGCTATCACTGAGAGGCACAGCGCTAAGGATGAAGGGCTCTCAGACTTGATGATCACGAAGAGAAACTCTCTTGACCCGAGAGCAGGTGCGTAAGACAGGGCATTTCTAATCTTCTCGCCTAAACGGTCTCTAGTTTGCAAAGCCAGCGATCCAGATAACCAAGCGTTCCAGAAAAACAAGGCTAATGGGTCCGCTTTCTGCTCTACCTACCTCCAAAGCACCATCACATCCACTGTGACTCCAGTCAGCACCAAGACCATCTTCGCAACGAAGAATACCATAACCACTAAAGCCGCAGTCAGTACAGTCAGAACCACCGTGACCCTTGTGACCTTGTCTACCAAGATAGGCACAGTGTCGACTGTCGTAACAAAGACGAGTACCGCTTTTGTCACGGATTATCAGACAGCGACAAAGACATTCATCAGCACGACTACGCCAAGCGATACATATACCCTGCAGAGGGTCGGAACAATCACGCAGCAGGTGACTGAGACTACCACTAAAGCAGCTGCTACGACTGTCACCACAGTTGTTGATACAGTGCTTACAACTGTTGTTCCAGCAAGTGTTGTTTACACTGGCGGGTCAACTACTATTTCTACAATCCTCTATACTACGTGAGTACCTCAAATCAATTCTGTCATAAGGATATATACTAACATTGATTCTTTTAGTGCCACGTAAGACTCAGAACCTTCTGTAGAAAGAAGCAAGTTACTAACTTGGTGTAGTGCAGCAGCATCTGTAGTGGTCATCCCTGAAGGTATGCTCTCTTGGACCCGTTATGCCTCTAAGCCCATACTGACTTATTCTCAGCCGTGGTTCACTGCGGTGTTGTCGGTACTGCAGGATCTACACCTGTGGACATAAGAGGCGGCTCATTTAGCTTCGGCGAGTGCAAGGAAATTTGCAACGGCTGGCGTTACTTTGGCCTCAGCAGTACAAGATGCTCGTGCTATGTCTCTCATCTGTCAGTACACCACATCTGAAGCTTAGTGACTAGCCTTGTTCAGACATCCTGACTGACCACCTATCTAGGGAGGATACGGTTGTAGTAGACACAACTTCCGGTACAACGTTCTATGATTTGCAGTGTAATTCCGCCAATCCTGTAAGTGTGCCACATATTTTACAAAGGTCCCAAGAAAGTTACTAACTTCATCCCAGCCTGCCAAACGTCGCAAGAGAGCAGTACAGGCTGCAGTAGTGCCAAGTTATCTGCCTAACAAAACACCGAGTGTCGTCAGCAGTGCTTGTTCATGCCTTATTACGAAACCCGCCGCAGCCGTAACTACAAAGGTCACGGCCAAATCTTCCAAGACAGTCACGACTACTCAGACCCGAGAGTTGACTTCGACGGTTACTAACCGGCTAACTACCGTTGTCAAAGACCAGAAGACTAGTACTTCCATTCTGTCCACCACCACTACGATCACTAGCTCTCAAATTTCAACCCAGACAAATCATCAGGCTGCTACCACTACAAAAGTGCAGACTTACATTGTTACCAACTTCGATCATCTTGTTTATGTGTACAAGACACAATTTGTTACAGCTACCAACTTCAACACAGTTACTACCACCAGCACCAGGACCGTGCCAAGCACTCGCTACAACACCGTTGTTGTCACTAGCACGCAGCCTGTAACGGTCACTAAGGATGTCTACACAACTTCGCAGACAGTCCTTTCTACGCGTACGGTATTCACTGGAGGGACAACTATCACCAGCGGAACGACTACTATATATGGCACTATCTAAGGTTTTCAAAGAGCTTCTTGTTTAATAAGATATAAGAGGATAAACCATTAGAATAACAGATAGCACTTCGGTATTGGCTCCTCGATTCGCTTACAAGCTCAGCCTTGGCACGATGGGCTCGGTGTCTGTCTCAAGGTCATTCCGGAGACGATGCGCATCGGCAGGTGGGTTTTGTTGCTCTTGGTGGCTGGAAATAGCTGCTACAGCAGGAAATCGAAGGACGTTGAAGGTTGGATGCCTTGAACTGAACCTTCATTCACGGATAACTGTTCGAAAATTTGCAGCGACGCGTGATCGAATGATGAAGCATCTTGTCTGGTATACTCGCATCGAGCTCCAATCAATTAAAGTTTTCCTACTGTCTGAGAATTGGGCTTTGCAAGAGGTATTGCTGAACAAATCTGCATGCAGGAAGCAAGAAGCTGACCATTCTCATCCAGAATCTCAATGTCCATATCAAACCGCCCACTATGTAATCTTTTCATTGTGGTTCGGGTACATAGCCAGTCTTGCGGAGTAACTTCAGACCGAAACATAATGTTTAGAGAGGTGGTAGGAATGCCCCAACTGCTGGCAGCTTCCATGCCCTTCTCGGCGTAATTAAGGAAGATGGGGGGAACCTATGATGTGAAATATGTTAGCCCTGATCACAGCACAGTCCACATGTAGTAGTTACCAGATCCGCCACTACAGGCAGGTGCTCGAATCCGAACTTTTCGCCATTGTCCAGTTTCGCCCACTGATATCTGGTATTCTGACCTCCGAACCTCTCACTCCACAGTGGCGCATTCTCGCCACTGGGTGTGTACATTCTTACTGTAGATGCAGGGGGATTCATGTAGTAGTAGCTGGCATCTGACCATCGGATACAATCTTTCATTCGATCCGGCAGTGGCCACACTGAAGGTTGAATGCTGGGAACGCGACCGTCGTCTTTCAATATACCAAGCCTTACTACAGCAATCGTGCAGACCTTATCTTGATGGGCTTCCAGCGATTTAAGCCTGGCTTCAACTGTCCAAGTACTTTTACCTGTGCTTATAGTTTCAAGGGCAATCTCGAATCGACCCTGAGGTAGCGGTTCAAGGTACTCTACTGACATGTTGAGAGGATTTACACTCCCCAGGCTCCCGTATTTGTCACGATGGTATCGTCGCGCTGTCGTCATCAGAACCGTGGCACAGTACCCACCATGAGCTGCCCTTCGCCGGCCTCCTACAATCTCAACAATAAGGACATGCTTCGAATTCATGTATGAAGAGCAACGCACCATTGCCGCACCAGTCCGGTGGAACGCTGCCACTATACCTCTGTCCATCAGAGTCTGGAACTGGGCTCATTTTGATGGCATCAGGCAATGGGATTCTAGGAAATTTGTAAGGTCTCCAAGTTGAAGTAACGTCTGCATGGGAATTGGGCAGATGTGAGTTTGACATGGCTGCAGCGTTAGAGGGTTGAGCGACCGGAAAGAATCGTGCTGTTAGAAGAAGATCGGGCCTTGGCCATACGCTTGGACGAGAGCTTGATAACCAGAAAGGACATAAAATATAAGTGTCGGGCTACGTATTAATTCCTAAAGACCCACGGTAATTATCCAGATCGCCTCCGGTGGAGGCGGAAGCGATTACTCATGCCCCGGCAAAGACATAAGCTTTAAGCATTCCGACTATTCCGCCGTTTACAAGTGCCGCAGCCTTAGCATGAACTCAAATGACGCGAAATGCAACTTCATGATAACGCGGTATTTTTACCGAGGTATCTAGATATATCTCACCGAGTGGCGGCGAGAAGTCGAAATGGTCGATTACCAATCTATCAATGAGAACGTAGTGATACTGAAATATAGTTTGGTGATTACTGATGTAATTTGTGTTTAGTAATCATAGCCTATCTAGCGTTATTCTTCGTATGAATAGAGCCGGCGTGTCTGAAGTCTGACTGCGTCAGCTAGAAGGTGATATCTTCAGATAGATATCTTTTAAAGCTGGGATGAAGTACTTGGTGTTCCGGTGGTTTAACATGGGTTTCTTGCAATCGAGGCTTGAGTTGACCAGTCCTGACGACGATAGTTCGATGAGTCTAAAGGCTACTGTGACGATGGCAGGGACATATTGGCGAGAAGTTGAGAATCTCCTTCCGTTCATTCTCGTATCATTGTTGATTTCCGTCACCGCAGAATGTAAATGCTGTGCCGCCTCCAGCTAGCCTTTACATCGAGCCATTCCATCAGGTCGCCAACCCTATCCAAGGATTTAGGTCTCGGTGGCCTTGCTAGACATACAAGCGCAAACAAGATCCAACTCTAGGAACAGTTGACGAATTCAACAAGAGGGAATGACCCTACTCTTTAATGCTTTACCTCTTTATGAGAAGATATTACGCTAGAGATGCAATAGCAAATGTAGTTAATAGGGGCGGGGTTGAAGGTCGGGCGAGTATGCAGCCCAATTAAGAAACTTTATCTTCTACTCTATTACTATTTTATGAATAACTTTTATATATAAATCCACACTGCGCTGTTAGAATTGCTGTATTTAAAACCTCTCTCTTAACATTTACTTCAAAAAAAAGGTCTTAAGGTAATATATTAAAAGATTAAGTAACATAATAATATAATTAAATTTCTACCTTTTAAAACTGCTGCATATACTGTAGATATTGTAAATATTGCTAACTCTTTTTGAATAGTAGCTGCAATATGGCTTCATTTAAAAAATACAACATTGGCTTTAAGCTTAATACGAGCTCGTCTAGACAATCTCGCATCTCACTGCGGTCAGATGGTTAGTCGCATTCGGTGTAGTAATTTTAAAAGATCAGCGAAATTTAGTTTTAGTCTCGTCAATGCGGTTAACCAGCAAGACCCAGAAGATAAACGCAGATAATTCCTGTGTTTTACCAGCATGCAAATCCAGTACATGTTGTTGATGAGACTCTTTAATGCAGTAAGCTGATCATGCATGCAGTTAAGATTCCCAGCCACGCAGGAATCACCTGTAAAGGTGCTTACTGGCTAAAAATACAACTAAAAGTTAGTGGTGTGATGTAACGATGCACTCAGGAGGCTACACACGGGATCAACTGTTAGGCTCGGAAGTCGGTCAATCACCTTCTTTTCTCCGATTCTAGAACGACCAGGTTACCCTAACGGTGAAAGTCAATTGCTATACGAACAACGGATACAACACGAACCACGGGACTCAAAACCACGCTCCAGTCTAGACGAGCGTCATGGTCACGTTGAGCTTGTGAGAAATACCCTATAGTTACAGCTCGTGCGCGAGATCCCGGGCAGACAGTGGACAGTCAGCGCACTGATGGTTCCACCCTCGGCTTTAAATTACGGCAAGTTTTTCAGTGTCTGCCGGACCCCGACAGCGTCTCAGAGCCTAGCCTCCCCCGCCTCGGCGTCCACGATGACGTCCAGACCCGCTCGAGTTGGGCACTTTTCAAGAATTGGCAGTCCCGTAGTGGCTTGGCTCGGCACGGCAATTCTGTTGCTGGTCCCTTCTGGAAATGAGTCTATGATGGTGACTGAGGAAGTGTATGAACAGACAAAGTCCGTGTTTTTAAAGCGGTTGCACGTTTAAGCGGTAAGTCTTTCACAATAACGACGTGGTGAGACCGCATATTGACTAGACCTGTTCCTCAATGATGCATAATGTCGTCACCGCTCCTCTCTGTGCAGTACACGGCTGAGGCCTAATCACAGAGTCAGGAACAAATGACATATGTCCCCGTCCTTGTAAATCATGCTGTGACCATTACGTCGAAATGTCCGATCCCTTCCTCCCAACAAAGAAGCATAATCCCAATCCAGCACTAGCGCAGCAGACGATGCACGGGTAGGGCCATGATCAGCCCCTGGCTCATCTAATAATAACCCACCCGCCCTGTGAATACGAGCTAAGCATAATTCTCGATGCAGAAAACCCATGCGGTAATAGCATGACGCACAGAGCAGTCGGATGTTTCGGCATTCAGTCCACTGCAGTCCACTGCGGCTTTGGGCTGGATATTCCTTGCATTTGCTGATCTTGACAACCCCGCAGAAATATCACGAGGCCAGAGTTTCTCCGGACATGACGATGGATCATACTTCGTATAGGTGATATTAGGGCGCAGCTAGTGCACAGTACTTCGTATCCTATTCGAGAAGCCCAGAGGTCAGATCCCAATTCTCACATAATATAAAGGCATATATTCACCCAGCTCCTGTTTACTGTTATCATCTCATCTCAACTCATCATTCACTCTCAATCTTCATCATCACAACCCCTCACAACAAACCTTTTCATACCCAACTCTAAACCGCCACCATGAAGTTCGCTGCTTTCACCGCCCTCGCCGCCGTCTTCGGCTCTGCTGCTGCTGCCAACAAGGCCAATGTCATCAACGACTGCACCAACACCATCTACGTCCAGTCCTTCCCCTACGGCGGCGGTGCTCCCGGTCCCTTGACCACTGTCAAGCCCGGCCAGCGATTCTCCGAGGACCTCCGTGCCTCTGGTTCTACCATCAAGATCGCCACCACCCGAACTCTCACCAAGCCTCTCTTCTTCGGCTACTCTTCCGAGTCTCAGCCCAACAACGTTTACTGTACGTCTTGCCCTCTCCTGCCTTGACTAAATGACGCCACTGACATTCCTCTTCAGACGAGTTTAGCACTGAGTTCGGCAACCCCTTCGCTGACAAGCACAACATCTTGAGCCCTGGTGAGGGTTGTGAGAAGTTCGACTGCGCCGCCAACGATGCCAAGTGCTACAGCACCCCCAGCATGAAGAAGGTCTACGGCTGCCCCAGCCCCGTCAACCTGTACGCCAAGGTCTGTGCCAAGTAAATTGGTAGCAATATGGTGCGCTTTGCTTCCAGTGGCATTGTATAAGACCAGAGCAATGGCTTGTCAGCCTGGTTTCATGGATCAACTTACTGGGTTAATACTTCTTCGTTACATACATTATTAAGCGGCCTTGGAGTCCTTTAGATAGAGTACTTCCTATAATTCGGAAGACTAATACATATTATTATCTTCAATCAGTCTTATATTTGCTCGTCCTCTCATTGCTGGTGACTGTGGTCTTGTACCCGCGTAGCCATAGTGTATTAGCTATCCTTATCCGACACGTCCTAGTAGTTAATCATGCGGAACAAAAGCCGTAATCTGTTTTTGTTACATGATGTTTATAGAACGAGACATTGCCCAATAATTTAAGTCAGCCATGCCGGACTATCTTGACATTTTCGGTTAATTAAAACACGATCGTCTGGATAGCCTGACTTGGGAGACACCTTCAGTACATCAGCCCTGGCCAAGTGATGTATTCACTTGGTAGGCTTGGAGCGTTAGTTATTTATTTGTTTTCCAAGATCGTGTATGGGGAAGAGTCAGAATGGAAGAGGTTGTAGGCAGCTACACCGCGAATAGAAAAAGACAAGTGCTTGTTGAGACTCTTGTCTCATTGAGGTTTCAAGACGCAACGTCTTCTGTATAATGAGTAAAGCTGTACTTTCCGGAATTCAGTACATACCCGAATGTTTAAATGGTCCCGTAACCAACCATATGGCCTGAAATGTTTCCATAAAACATTAGATGAGCATGCTTGCTACGCGCAAATTTCAGCTACAGAATTGTCCAATTAGAGCTATAGCTCTATATAATAAAGATCTCGATGTCACAGTGGGATTGAGTAACACTCGGTTTCTACGGTCTTTTAATATCATTATCATCAAGTCGTAATAGCGAAAGGAACAATAACTGCCATGTGAACATGTTGGCTTGCACAAATATACGCTCTTATTGGCCAGTATATTAGCCTGCAACCGCAATTGGTAATTATCCTTTTTAAAGATTGTCTTATCCAGAAATTCACGATAGCCACAGACCTGCCTGCACTCTTTTGTAGGGTCAATTAGTCTTCACTGATATACAGTTACACAAAAACTCTCTTTAATAATGCTCGGAATGGGAAGAAGACAATGGTTTGGCAATTGTCGTGTAGGGTAATTGGTACACGCTCGGATCGATGAGGAAGCAGAGCTACGGTAGACCCTCTATCTCTCTACCCCTCAGTAGGAAAAACTTACTTCCATGGAGAGGAAGCCGTGATTGGAAAGTTACAACGGCGGTGTCAAGCAATTGGGCCGCCATGGAAGTCAGCCGGTGCCCTCTGAGCTGTCAGTCGTCGGCTAGCTACCATTTATTGGCATAGCGGCGGGTGATACTCCGGGAAGCGATGCATATTTATGTAACATTAAAGTTCTAGAAAAGGTCCAGAACACGAAACACCACGTTTGCTATCTAGAAGTAATTGAAATGCCGTGCCACGGATGCACGTTGTTGGTTGAAACCAGAGATAGCAGAGCCCCCGCAACCGGCTGCGATTTACCGATGCCGATCAAGGTTGCGTGCGTCACGACCAAAACATCGGGGCACGGACACGGACACAAAAGTCCGGTATCTCTGAGCGAAATGCGGAGGTCGAAAGATGCGGGGTGCGATAACCCTAGAACGCGATAGGAAATTGTGATACAAGTGCCGCGGATGGCTTCAACCAGCTGATGCGTCGCTGCCACGTTGGACCGGGCAGATATCGACTACAAGAGGGCAATATGATGTGACCCGGGGGTTGACGGCGTGGAACCGTTCAAGAGCGGAAGAAACTCCACGGTCCACTTGATCTGCGCCCAATCCCGTCAATGACATTTGTCGCTGAGACTAGAGTAAATGTCCTTATCACCGATCACATGACCGGGTGCTTAGCCTGATGCCCGTTTATCTTGCAATCATTCTATCATTGTTTGGGCCAAAGTGGCGCTGAGCATGAGAACAGAAATGTCGACCGGTCTAGATCAATCACACGCGTAGAAAATATATAGATTGTCATGTCCCCCCTAGCCATAGAGCAATTGATCGGTAAACATCCATCACTCCAAGGTACTCTGACCTCCAACATGTTGACTCTCGGCACACTCATCCTCTTCGCCATAGCGGCTGCAATCGCCCTCATCGCAAAGACACTATCTAAACCACAAAGGGAAAACCTTATCTCAAGAGCCATCCCCGCTGCTGCACCCCTCACTCAACCCCTCCCCTCAACATGGTACAAGTCAGACGACATCTACGAACTCGAGCGGAGAGCCATCTTCTCAAAGAAATGGATCCTGCTCACTCACAAGATGCGCTTCGACCAGACCGGCGCCTGGGTTCGATATGCTGAGGCTGGTTTCGACTTCTTCCTCATCCGAAATGCGGAGGGTACTATCAGGGGCTTTCACAACATCTGCCGTCACCGTGCTTTTCCCGTCGTTGTCAAGGACAATGGCCAAAACAACGTCTTGTCCTGCAAATACCATGGTTGGTCTTACGGCATGAACGGTCAGCTCGCCAAGGCTCCTCTGTATCAGGATCTCCCCGGTTTTGATCGCTCCAAGAACGGTCTCTTCCCTCTTCACACTCACGTCGACTCCAAGGGCTTTGTCTGGATCAACATGGACGCCAAGGCCGTGCCTGAGAACCCATGGAGCGAGGACCTGAGCCAGTCAGCCAACCACGCATCTTTCAACTTTGACGACTACAAGTTTGATCACGTCAAGCAGGACTCCAGCAGCTTCAACTGGAAGACATTGGCCGACAAGTCTTGCACTGGTAGCAACATTGATAACTTTGAGAACGCCGCTGAGAAGAAATCTGTTGTCAACGACTTCTTCTTCCCCAACGCCTCCATGACTATCTCGTAAGTTCCCTACTAACCCAATTGTGACGAGTTAAGACTAACCAGTTCAGTCCTCACTTCTTCTTCCTCCTACGATGTGTCCCCACATCAGCCACCAAGTCCCAACTACAGTATGAGGTCTACCGACACAAGAGCGCCAGCGAGTCAGACTTCAACAAGGTCCAAGACATTCTCCAGCAAACAGCCAGCGAGCAAGAAGCCCCCGCCGAGAAGAACCTCCGCGCTGGGGTTCTCGTCGACCAGACCCCTCTCCAGTTCCAGAACCAAGTGTATCAACTAGTCGAGCACCACCGCAGGCTCGAGGGTGTCGCTGGCCGTGAGATTCGACCCGCTCAGCAGATTCTGGACAAGTCTGCTACCAAGACTGAGCAAGATGAGAGCCTTTACTCTTCCTGCTCTGGTCTCTCATGTGGTAAAATAGCCAAGGACCTTGCTTGGTAATTGGGGAGTTTGTATAATAGAATTGGCGCATAGATGGCGTGGTTTCAGCATATTATATTACAGGCGGTATAGAGGGAAAGATCTATATGATCAGCGTCTAGTAATTGGGTTTCTTGGTTTAATAGCATAGTTATGATGATAATGCAAAGCTCATTGGATAATCAATCTTATTCGAAACATTCACTTATATGGAGATACTATAAGGCTATATAAAAACGCGGACTAGAGGGGCCAGAGGAGCATCATTGGGTTTCACAACATCCCCCACAAGCATAAAATGACCCTCGGGCATTTCCAAGATGTCTTTCCAATAACTGGAACTTGTCTCTCTCTCTTGAGGTAGTCCTCCTAGAGAATGCAGACAGCACCAACTTACATAGTCTAAGCTATGAGCTAGGTCTGTTATTGCAGTTGTATTTTATCACCACATAGATAATAGGACATAAACAACCGATAACGCCTTGATGCATGAGGGTCCACAGTCTGATACTTATCTAGGTGGTCTTATCCAGTACAAATCCCTTGCAGGCCCAGCACGCAACAACAAGATCCTTCTTCTCCGTCTGTAACTCTCCCGAAAACTCCAGCTTGTCCTCTTTCTCAACAGCAACAACAGTTCCATACTCATCAATCCACTCCTCTACCTTGGCCGAGTTCTCCTGCACCGTCAACAAAAGCTTCTTCTTCCAATCATCAGAGTCACGATATCCACGCTTATGCATAAGAGCCTGCATCCTATCCTCCTCCACCTTGGTCAAGGCGCGCTTGATGGGAATCATGTGATGAAATTTGCATGACCGACCAGACTTTTCCATCACGATGCTTCCCTGGACAGTTCCTCTCTTTTGGCCCCTGATCACAATGAGCGGCGTGGGACCGAGACCGGCGGCGAAACCGAAAGGGATGTTCATCTTTTCGCCAGAGTAGAGAGTCAAATCTTCATCGTATCTGATGAAATTATCGTTGCCTTTCGCTGCAGCAAGGCGACGAACTTCGCTGGGCAGAAGGCGGCAGATTTGTATCTGCCATGGGGTTCCTGCTTGGGTATTGCGATTGGAGATGTGATAAGTTGCAGTGGCTGGGCTGGTTTCTGTTTCGTACACATAGCGGCCCTGGATGTTGAATGACTGTTTGGTAGGAGAAATGGATGCCTGGGAGAAAAAGGGTGTCTCTAGTCGGAGTGACAATGCATTACGAGGAGCGTCGCCGGAAGAACTCGATTCGACAAGACTGGTCTGACTCATTTTGCCGGAATATGTTTTATGCAAGAAACCGAACAGTTGTAAAATAGTAAGACGGGCAAATGGAACTGACTTTGATTAACAGATGTTGATGTTTTATAGCAAGAAGAAGCCCCGGGATATACACGTTTAATTGCTGCACAGTGCACTGTAAGCAGGCGTCGGAGATATCTTAACCATCCTGACTCGAGCCACTCGACAAACAGCTATCCCCTTCGGGCAGGACGACTCGCTCAGCTCCAGAAATACCTCAAGCTGACAGCAGTTGCACACGTTTCAGAACAGCATGCGCCATTAAACAAGAAGACCTAATTGGCCAGCGCGGGTACGACGGCAATAAAACCATCCTTCATGCCCTCGCAACACCACCTCCTGTGGTCGTGACTGTAATTGCCAAGACCTTGCTTGCGTTCTCGGGACCGAGAAGTAGTAGAATGCGACAGAGAAGATGATGTCAGGTTAGTGGTGGATGGACGTCTTGGAGACTGATGACTGGATTTTTAATGTCCCAGTTAGGTAACGATCGCAGACGGGTAGATGAGAATATCTAGAATGTGTCAATTTCTCCATGCCAATTCTGTTCCCCGTCAAAAGAAGCACTGCTGAATTATTATTCCAAGTGGTATATAAAAACGTCCAACCTCATCAACTCACTAAAGGTATGTCTAAAACTAACTATTACTCCGTTTGAATCGCGAGAAGAACCCTTTCTTCTTCTTGTCCTTCTCATCTTTCTCGCCCTCATGCCTCTCCATCTCCCTTTCGGTGTCTAGTTGGTTGGTGTTCTGGTTCATGACATCCTGCGCCAGGTTGACTGTATCCGACCTGCCGGGATGCATCGGTTGCTGCGTTCCCGGCTCCGCTCCAGGTTCTCCTCCTTGTTCAATCTGATGCTGTTGCTGGTCCTCTGGCTTCTCTTCACCCTCAAACAGGTCCTTGATCTTGCCTGGTCCAAAGACTCTCTCGTAGACAGCCAGGGTAGTGCCGAACTCTTTATTCACACCAACCTTGATGGCGTCGAGGAGCTGGAGGACGTACGTCTGGCAATTGTTGGTTATGAGGTTGTAGGTGGGTTGCCTCTCCCGGATACTATGGATCACTGATTCACCTATCGCCATAGAATCAGCAGGCCATCCCTTAAGAGCTGGCTGGGATCAATCAAGAGACTTATACTTACCAGCTCGCCTTAACGCATCATCATTGAAGCGCGTCTCTCCAACCGTAAATGTCTGCCACTCGTCTCGCACAACCTTTGCGTTCGTGTAGATGACATCAAAGTTCTCATCCTGTTCCACATGAGCTCCCATCTCAATCCCAGGGCCTCATGTTTAAACTCACCATCCATAGCTGATGAGCATATTCACCAACGAGAACAGCCCAATGCTGCGTCGGATCAGGATACTTGTTGATCTTCTCCGTGATCATCTTCCCCAGTCCCGTCTCCTCCGCAAACCACTTTCCGGCAAATCCGCCGACAGGATGCCATCCGACCTCGACCGGGCGACGTGGTCCATCGACAACAGGCTCAGTTACAGGGACGACATTTGGCTGGCCCCCGAGGCCCGCAGCATGCTTCAATGCTATTTCACCTTTAGTCAAGTTCTTTTTCCTGTAGGAGAAACGTCAGCGCTCGAACTAGGGTCTAGCGGGAAGGATCGCGGAGCAGATCGAGGGTCTGCTGACGGATAAATGACGCATACAGAAAGTCTCCCACTATATCCCTCTTGCGCTCCTTTTCCTTCTCCTTCTCTTCGTCCGAGCCGCTCATTACTCCGGAATTGGTTAGTCACTTGCAAACGAGAGTAAAGATTTGCCAAGCGACTCAGGTATTCAAGATTTTTAAAGTCTAGACAAGCAGAATTTGTGAGGCCTCACGCGTCAGCAGAACTTGATTCACGTGAGGCTGTGCATGCACTTGGCGGCTCTCCAACGGCAGCAAATTTCCGATGCAGCCAATCACAGACGCGGAGGTGAATCAATAGTTCAGTAATTTTAGACCTTGGCCGCTGGTAGCACAGCGTTGATAGGTCAGTACGAAAATGGCTGGGTCAACACTAGAGCCGGGACGCAATTTGTGATAACAG
This sequence comes from Fusarium miscanthi, assembly GCA_014898875.1. Taxonomy (NCBI): domain Eukaryota; kingdom Fungi; phylum Ascomycota; class Sordariomycetes; order Hypocreales; family Nectriaceae; genus Fusarium; species Fusarium miscanthi. The sequence goes on from JAAVUA010000197.1 coordinate 77,780, forward strand.
TAGTTAATTGTTAGCTATAAATCGCGAGTTATACTAAGGTTCTTTGAAATTCGTTCTTTGTATTGTAGTATATCAGGTCTCCTTAGAATCTTTGAGATCGAGTACAGGTTCTCATAAACTCCTCAACTTCGTCCCAATCGTTGGAGCCAAGCTCATGAAGATCAAAGCACCGAGATGTTGCGACTGACTGAAGATCATCCAATTCCTTCTCGCCATTCACAAGATTGACAGCGAAACCAGAACGAACAGCTTTGCCCGCGCGACTAACTTGGCGAATGTACCGGTATGGATCGGCATCCGGGATATCGTAGTTAATGACCATGGGGCTAGAGGGAAGATCAAGGCCTCGTGTTTTACAGTCATTTGTTATAAGGACCTTGGCCCTTCCATCCTTAAACCTCTTTAGTCGCGCTTCCATGTCCTCACTGTTGTCCGCTCCAAACAAATTCGCTACCGCGAAGCCCTCTCTTACCATCTTTTTCTCGATCTCATGAGCGGAGGATCTCATCTATGGGCTCTAAGTCAACCATATCTCATAAACAGGAGAGCTGACTACTTACCTCAACAAATATGATCAACATCCCTACATACACGACTCCAGGAAGGTTGAAAATCACATCAAGCTTCATCTCTTCCGTCTCGCACCTGAAGAACAGGTGAACGATGTTATTGATCTTCAGTTCTTCTGCTTTCAACTCGAGCCTCTCTCCAGCTTTGGAACCACTTAGAAACTCTGAAGCCTCCCCTGATGAATCAGAGGAAAAGAGAAATTGAGCTGTCTTGGGCAACAGGGCGACGACTCGACGACATTGATCACCTTGTCCTTGAAGATATCGAACATAATCCACGTCATCAACAACAAGAAGCCGTACCTCAGACGTGTTGACTCGACGGCGGTTGATGTTGTCACGAAGTTTGCCAGGTGTGGAGATAATAACATTCGCCTCAAACTTTTCGTCCTTCTGAACTCGGAAAGGAGGAATAGCCTTGACAACAAGACCGTCACAGTGCATACCTATGTCTTTGATGCGGCTTTCCATCTGGTGGACTAGTAATTGATTTGGTACTATCACCAATACTTGGGGCAGATTGGTAGAGCTGTAGTCTATGCGCAATAGAAGAGCGATCACCAGTGCAGTGGTTCTGCCAGCTCCAGGCGGATACTCCGCGGCCACGATACGAGGAGGGTCTGATGCGAAGACAGAGATTAATGCTTCTTGTAGCTTGGTAGGCCATATATAGTGCAAAGTTAAAAGACCTCGCAGAATAGGCTCTGGTCTTCCGGGACAAGTCGTTAGACGGTGTGAAAGAGGGACAATTGGTGCATAACTTACAGGCTAAGCCAGGTGAAAGACGTACGGGAATATAGATTGCCTTGAGTATCTGGCTCTAGTACTTGGGATTCCGCGATGTCAAGGTCCTCCACTCTTGGGCCTGTAAGACTCGGTGCTTCTTCTGTAGTTGGGTGGCCGAAATCTCGGATCAGAGAGTTCTGAACAGCTGTTTCGTCAGCTTGAAGTTGGCTGTCCTGGCTCGGCGTATAGACCAGTCGTCTTAAATTGTTAGCAACCTGTTGGCCCAACTATGTCGCCGCATGCCAAGACTTACCTTGTTGTATCGCTCATAGTTGTTGTAATGGTGTGACCATATACAAGGTCGTCCTGGCCATATTCCTCTGATGTATGGGGCGTCTCAACGCCGGAGGTATCCGGGTACCAAGCACCTTGCGACTGGGACTTTTCCATTGCTATTTCGTAGAGACGCTTGATGTTCTCAACCACAATCTTCAAATTGTGCTGGTCTTTGTCGGTGTTGCCGAACTTGCAGAGCCCTCTGTGGTTGGTATCTAGTTCGACAATCTTCGCAACGTTACCAGGCAGTCCCAGATTAACTGACTTGCGAGAGACCATCTGAAATAAAAGCATGTAAGAATAAACTGTGAAATCGAGCTCAGGTAACATACGGTATCGGATGACCCCCAAAAGGAGACAGTGTCGTACTGGAGCACCTGATGCTTCCATGATTCGAGCTCGGAAAAGATGTTACGAGTTTGCAAGGACTCGGTCAACGAATCCTCAGTTTCATGGCTTAAGTCTTTGGCAATTGCAGCAGCTACTTTACCAAGCTCTTCAGTCGCGGGATCATGCGGGGTGCCAAAGAAGGCTATGCCAGTGGTAGATTCCTTGATGGCGCTGTAGCCAGGATTGGCGTGGGCGTTGATCAGAGCTTGCTTGATCAACAAGCCCCCCATGCTATGCCCAAGTAGCAAAACTGGTCTCTCGGGACAATCTCTTCTCTCAATGCTGATGACTTCAAGTAAACTGTCCGCCTTGCTACGAAAGTCGTCGAGGCCTTGTCCGTAGGCAACCGTCGTATTGTACTGATATAAAAAGATTCGAGAATCAGGAATGTGATCTGGAAGGTCTTGCTGCAGCCATAGACGTCCCTTTTGGCCCGATGGAGTTCTCCACGTATCGAAGGCGTGTCTCGTCTCACCCTTCGCTGGAGGACAAAGGCCATGAACGGCAACGATACTGAAACAGTTAGTTTGGGGGGAACTGCTGGGTTTACTGCTTACTCTATCCTCGGAGGGGCATGACCTGAGGCTAACTTCGGGTCCGGATACAGCTGTCGGAGTGTCTGTTCGTCAACATGTCAGCATTAGAGCATCCTTTTCAGAATAGGCAGTACCATTATGAGATTTTCAAGACTTAAAGGGTCTATTGAAGTCTCGAGTCCTATTACAGACCATTTAAAGGTGTACCATGGAAGCTGAGTGATTTCTTTGCTTGATTTTGTTGCGTAAGCGCCAGCCTTGTGCGGCTGATGCTGCAGGAAATTCCCCAACCAATTGTTCAAGTAGAATGGAAAATCATACATACTTACATAACAGCCACTCGCCAATTACATCGTTTATTGTCCGAATCTATTGCATATTTGTGCATAAATGAAGTTATTATTAGCTACCGGCGCTTAGATACAACATCACCAAAGGCTTATGCTTAATTGAACTACATGTATAGGATATCGCAAGCATATGTAGTTATTTATATACGTGTGGCATTGTAACACTTAGAATGTGAACGATGGGATATTGGCGTCGCTAATATTCCAGGTCTTGCCACCATCGCCAGTAGTCATCTCGCCACCAGTAACGCCCTCGCCCTTTCCAAAGGTTTGGATGTAGTTGGGGTCAGGAGTGTCAAGGATGATCTTGGTGTCTACCCATTCTCAAGTATTCTGTTAGTATGTAGTCATGCTCGGGTTGTTTTGCGCGACTTACGGTGAGCACCAATGGTTCCGCAGTCCGAGTCACCGCACTCAACAGAGCTGCCGAAGCCCATGGCTTCGTGGCCCTTGGAGATAGAGAGTAGAAACCTGCCTGCCGTTGATGGAGACATACTGGACTTACTGCTGAGTTGAAGCATCATACTTGTCTGTTGCATATCTTCAGTTTAGCCATTCTGCTTCGGAGTCAAGTGCTTCTTACAGTGTATGGTAACACGGTCACCCTTCTTGGCGGGTGTCTGATGCTCGTCCTGAACAGGCAACTGAGAGTTATCTCCGGTCTTGGTGAGAGTGTAAGCAAAGATACTCCACTCGTCGGACTGCGAGTTATCTGCAATAGAGTGGATCAAATCGCCCTTGTCGGTGCCCATTCCAACCCAAAGAGAGGCAACACCAGTGGAACCCTGGGGGACATCAGGAAGGACAAGAGTTGAAGTGGCCTCCCAGATCCAGGAGCCAGAGCCAACGGGTCCAGTGCTAAAGGAAGGGCCCATCGCCGCGTTGGCAGTGGCCATGGCGATGGCTGCAAGGACAGAAAGAATCTGGTTAGAAGAAGGCATTTTGAGAAGTTTCTGTTTGACTGATTAGATCAATCAGTGGCCAGTTTGCTTGGCATCTTGACACCTTCTTATATCAATGCAAAACATAAGATAGCAAACAAGCATATACCGTAATTGACGGACAAACGTCCGAGATCGACGCCGAGTTCGTTGGTCAATGCATGTTTGATGGTTGGTGGAGATAATATCCGAAACAAACTAGACAACCATGACTTGTTGTTTCGGAGTGGACCAGAATAGGCGAACTGGAATGGCTCGGTGCGCGGATAGAAACAACAGCGATTCGTCCTTACTATATAATACGAATGAGCCCCAACCATCCAAGGGGACTAGCATAGAAGTGCGCGGGAATAGAAGTGGTTCTTATCGTATATGGGTAATCAATTGCACGTATGGACGGTTCATCACAGGATACTCGAAGTGTCAAGGACTTTTGCCCCCTGAGGACGATTAATATCTGTGTAGGCACGTCTGGGATGTATTCTGATATTGCGATATGGCTCTACCAGAAAACCTATGACATGCTGTTTTCCGCGACATACGGAATCGATGAAGGATAGGCAAAAACCTGGGTTTAAAAAAAGCTACTTTGTATGACATGTTCCTTGTAAGATGCCGATGACCACAGCGAGGTAAGGCATGTGATATAAGCATGAGCCGTTAAGTCTTTCAGCTCAAATAGTACTCTTGGACCTGACAGGGTATTTTCTACAAGATTTTAATGACGTATTTGTCAAACCACTCAATGATCATATTCGGGCCCCCATTACCAACGTAGACTTTTGATCTTGAAGAAAACCGAGATCTTGAAGGTGATAGGCTGGGGGAGATGGTATTGTTTTATGGAAAGCAGTAAAGATAGTCTAAAATTACCAGCATTAATTAAGAAAACCCCAAGTAAGGATAGAGACTACATTATTTACTGACGTAATAACTAGTCCGGGAGACCAAGCTCTTCGGGTGTTGCTTCTGTGAGTTGAAGCCTGTTAGTTTATTAACCAATATCTCAGTATTTAGGCCTCGCGCAATACTTAGGCTACTGACTCAATTGCCAGCTTTTAACGCCTAAGAGTTACACAAATTAGCAGTGCAAAGTAGATCACATGAAAGTCATTGTCGGCTTTAAAACCTGATTTTAGCGGCGCAGCTTGCCATCCTTCAACTGTGCCACAGCAACCTAAGCCAAATGCAGCAGGTAGCAGACGTCCTTGCGATTCCAGCCAGTATGTGTCATGGCCTGGAAGTAGATACCTAATTGATCATATAAAAGAGGGCAGACCAGTCACTGCGCCACTTTGCATTCTAAAATCCGGGGCAATTTGGAATTCCAATACTTGACTCGTCATTCTGCCAGTGCTTTTGATATCTGATACTAAGCATATAAATAATCAGGTTTCATTCCACTATATACAAAAGCCTGTTTCTACCAGCAAACTTTCCAGCCTGCCAACAAGATGCCTACCGTAACATCGATCACTCAGGCCAAGATAACTAACTTTGGGCCTCTAACAACAACCTATACGGCGCCAGCATCATGCGCGACTGAAACAGACCACCTTTACTTTGCTGAGCATGGCGATGAGCCCGGATATCTCTGGGCTAACCCTACCTGCACAATGCAGCTGTATGGGAAATGCATACCATCCGGAGATCAGTACGATCACCTTATCACAGCAACATATGCCAAGACCCTTGACTATGGCTTTTACCATTACTACTCACCGGGCCTATACTGCCCTTCCAACTGGACGACCGCCGGGAAATACGTGAAAGGAACTGGAAGCGCTGCACAGATATCGGGGGATCTTACCATGACGAAACCGGGAATGGTGCCGACCAGATGGGAGCCAGGTCGGCCATACCGTACAGACCCGGCCAGTGTTTGGGAACAGGTCTTGGAACCTTCAGAGACGGTGGCTGTTTGTTGCCCAAGGTAAGCTTCTTAAAGCCTTTGAGGGCCACCACGTTGCTAATTGATTCAGCGACTACACCGCTGACCTTAATGGGAATTGCTACTCAGTACTCGGTCCAGTGTCTTCGTATGGATACACGGAGATATGCGGGTTCCTGAAGCCGACAACCATGGTACCAATAATAAGTGTGAGAAGTGGCCATACTATCGAAATCTTTACCGAACCTATTCCTCTAGCAACATTCACGTGGGATATGGAGAGTGGAGAATCAACGGGAGACAGCGTTGTTGTTACAAGGGTTCCGGCAGTGGCGCTTATTCACCAGGAATCGGATTTCACTAAAACTAGTGGCGAAGATGGCACCAAAGAGAATGCAGCAAACAGGATGAATGAGTGCAGTTATGCAGTCCTCCTGTTGGCAATGGCGATCGTTATAACACTTGTAACATCTGGGTTGTAAGAAAACAACTAAGCATGCTATGAATTCATTATTCTAGATATCGCCGCAGAAGTAACTTGGATGTTCAAACAAATAGAGATCCCTCTATCAGGGCTGATGACATTCTCTGTTGCCGCCCGGCATTACGAGTTATTGGTATTTCAAGGGCTCGTCGCGGGGTTTATTGAAAATAATGAGTGTGGTCGTGAGGGGAGAGTTGTTGGAACAGATGATGTAATCGCCAGGAGGCCACCAAGAATACGTAGACTTTGGACACGCAGGGTTCAAAGCAGTTTTTAAGTGTGATAATGGAGATTAATCAGCCTGGAACACAACCGTATGAGCTTATGGCATCTGTTTCTGGATATTTGGGGAAAAAGGGCATCCATAGCTGCGATGAATAAGTCTGGCTGTTTCAAGGTTAAAATAGCATATACTCTCTTATCGCACATGTCGGTATCAATCAATCAACAACACCAAGTCATAAATACCGACTACTATTTACTTTTCAACTATGTACATCTGGAATATTTCTCTGGATCTTCAAAGCATCCTTTTGACGCCTCAATTCTCCCAATCTGCCAATAGTCTAGATAGTACCAAAGCCAGCGCTGGATGAAAGGCCGGTAGTGCTGGAATAAGCGGCAGCAGAAGCAACGTTCTTGCCACTGAAGTTGGGCAGGAAATCGGTGTCGCTGCCTGAAAGGGTGCCGGAGCTTCCAAAGCCGTTGACCTGGCATACGTGGCCGAGGTAAGACGAGCAGACGGCGTTGGCTGCGGCGCTGGGGCTCGAGAAGAGCTTACCAGCGAAGCTCGAGGCCTCGAGCGGTGTAGCTACATTCTGGAAGATGTTACCCTCAGCGACGACCTGACCGCCGGCACCGATTTCGAAGGCGTGGCCAGCGTTGTCGTACCAGTAGTTGTTGACGGCGTGGAGAAGGGTGTTGCCGCCGACCTTGGGGGCGCGACCAGAGGTCTTATAAATGTAGTTGTTCTTGAATGTAACGGTCTATTCAAATTAGCATCTCATCAGACAGAAGGAAGGGAACGATACATACATCAGCAGAACCTGTGAAATAAAAGCCCCAGTAGTGGTAGCCGTTGCATGTGGCAGACCAAGACGTAGCACCATCGAGCTTATGGTTCGAGATAGTGACTCGGTTGCTTGGGTTGTTGCCGAGAACAATGTGTTGCCGGCCGATGAGCGACGTAGTAACATGGTCAATCCACACAAGATCTGTGTTATCAAGGGCAATAGCATCGCCTCCCCAGACGTACTGAGGGTTAAGGTTTGTGATGTGAATGTTCTGGATGATGACATTCTTGGCACCCTTGGCAACATAAAGGCCCTTGCCCTTGATGATGCCCTTGTTTCCTACGCCGACGAGACTTTTGTTCGACCCGACAAGAATGGGGTTTAGCGCAGCATTGTCATACTTAACACTGACCTATGAGAGGTTAAACAGGCTTCAGGACCAATGAAAAAGTAACCTGGCACTGACCTTGGGAGCGTTGGGCTGGTAATTCGTGCACCAGTTGTCCTTGTTGATAGCAAGCTGACAGGCAGAAGCGGTGCCAAAGGGAGCGCAGCCAGTCGCGGAGGTCGTGCCCTCGGTTCCAGTAAAGTCAAAGGTTCGGTCCAAAATGATGACTCGGGCAGAGGAATCACCGAGATAAGACACGAGCTGGGCAGTTGTCGTTGGGGTGACAGCAGCGGCTGAGCCGCCACCTGTGACGCCCTTGGCAAAGCCTTCAGCGGCGCCAGTGACGCCAGCAGCGCGAACAAAAGCCGCAAGCGCGGGTGCGAACAGGATTTCAAGTCTCATGGCGTGATGTGATTGAAGCAATAACCTGAGTGAGAAATTGTAGCAAGATATTTCCATTGCTCTGGAAATTCATTCGCTCTTATATAAATTGCCTTACTCCGTACATGGATGGCGGATCACGGCATGTGGCTTACAACCACTACCGGACTAAAACCACTAAGCTTGTTGGCAGGCAGATAGTTCCATAATCGTGGTTCAGGCCCTCCGCTGCTAGCTTCGGCGTAACACCTCGAGCAAGGCTAGATCGGAACATGGCCGCTCCGCATTTCCATTCTCGAACGCTTCTATCCGTCAGACCATAAAGGAGACTATCGAGTAGTGAGCTAGATGACAAGCTCACAATGTTAGATTGGAGTTGCTAGGTTAGTGTATTCGGTTATTGGTGCATAATTAGTTAGACATCCCCGAGCCAGTCCGGGACCACTTAAGCTGTCAAGGGGACTAAGGAGAGGCGAGAGCATCTAGACTTAAAAGCAGCTTTATCTAAAGTTCAATAGTTTATTCACTATTTAGAAAAGCCAGTCTTATTTTCAGCTGACTATATCTCAACGTTTTAGCCCATGTTCCAGCAGTCACTAACTCTTTCTTAAATTCGACTGGTTTAGTGCGTTCAAAGTCTCAGTCAACTCCGAGATTGAGTATCGGATAAGTCTCTCATGCTGGTTGCAGCGGCACACATATCCGATAAATCCCACTTCCCGTGGTCAGAAGACAATGTGCTAATATTTCCACCACTGGACGTTGCAGATTGCGCCATGTAACCCTTTTCCAAATCATGCAATCTTGCTGGAAGCCGGTCTCCACACCTCTTACCCCCGTCTATTACCGAACGATCAATTTAGATGAAACACTCCGATGGATCCTCGTATGGCAACATGTAATCCAGAATTACGAGGAACAAGCTGGTCCAAGTATCATAGGTAAATAAAGCCCTGTCTCGGCATAGCGGTAACAAAATGAGCAAGCGCATGGAGAGTACTCCGTAGAGTAACAAACAATAGGGGAACAGAGACATGAATACGTTAAGGGATCCCGAAGCGAATTGCATAGAAGCATTATAAAAACGCGAGCAGAAGACATTATAATGGAATTGATTTTTTTCGAAAAAAGTATACGGGAAAGTAAGGAATTCAAATCTCTTACAATTAATATTATAATCCTTCAGCAATAACTCTCAGTTGTAGCTTTGGTGATCACTCCAGCCCTGACCAAGTTAACGTAACTCCAGTAATCCCTCTGAGTACCTTGTCCATCCACGGTCGCGGTGGAGTAAGATACAGCGGTCCAAAAAGCACCAACAGCGATCTACGTCTGCCACGCATAGCGCTGAGTATCGAAGATCGTCTTGCGGTTAGGCACAGACAATGTGTTGTTGTACATAGTCTGCAACGACCGCTCTCCGACAAACACAGGAAATTTGGTCTCTTCGGTGAGGTACTTTGCTTGTCCACACACAGCAGGCGCCACATACTGTGAGTAGGTACCCGATGCGGCAAAGTAGTATACGTGGGAGTCGATAACGAGGTTGCGCCTCTTGTCAAACAGTGGGGACCGGAAGGCCGCGCCCTTGAAGTTGTCTTGGAGCATGACTGGAGTACGCTTGTCAACAGCTTCTACACGTTAGAAAACGCCGTTCATGTACGTGAGGACCCAGTTGGTCGCTCTGTCGGATAGACCAGCTGCTGAACCAAAACCCGCCAAGTTATCGTTGGCCTCGGCGAGGAGATCGATTGTGAAATCATTCCTGTGCCTGCTTGATTTAACGAATTCTAGAACTTTATCAACTGCCTTGAGGCTCCAAACCGGGTTGGTAGTGTTACAGAACCAACCATCGTGTCCGAAAGCTTCGCCAATGTCGACGTTGTTGATACTCCCAGGCGGTGAGTGGAGGCCGATAATGAAGTGCATGTTGTATCACCCAATAGCCATTGAGTAATCCTGCGAAGATGTTCTTGCTGCTTACCATGATAGAAAGCAGAACTAGGGACCTTGACCCAGGCAGTGTAGGTTGTAGTGATGCGAAGGGTGTTAACGCCGACCTTGGTAGGTGTATCGATGGTAGAAGTATTCAGGAAGGATTCGTCGCGCTTCTCCAAAATTGGACCACGTTGCTTGCCAAGAGCTTGGCACAAGCCTCATTCATCAATTGTAGCCGCAGCCTTGGTGCCGAGAGAACTCCACCAGACCGGGTCATGGGTCTTTTCCTTTGCTAGTCAGGCGCCTAGATTGACGCCATTGGCCTGAAAGTCTCCCAATTGATGAACTTATCACTTTCGCATCCCCTGGGGAAGTTAGGCGCGTGCTCATAACGTTGATTGTGGGGTTTGACATGGGAAACGCTGAACGGTGTTTCGAGACAACATCAGCTGAAATGAGACATCCTTATACATAGACTTACAGATAGAGATCTCAGCTATCGATAAGTGTTCCCGGAAAATCCGAAATGAGATGAATTGCTATCCACATTCAGAGTAGAGGCAACTTCAACGGTTATCTTCACTAATGTCAGGGCATACCCACAATTTGCCGTTTTCACAAAACAGACCGGGGCCAACGTCAATAGTCTTGAATAGTTGACAGCTAGTGGCACTACCCTAAACAAGCAGATCGAAAAGTCTTCAGCAGCATCTATTAATACATTGGCCCGGATTTTCCCGTTGAGCCCATATCTTCTGTAATCGATTAAAGAATATCGCCACCTAGTCGTCACAACGCGATATGGTGTTTTGTCCCAAACGGTCTGATTGACTGCTAAACATCAATGGCATAGCTTTCAAACAGCGCATCGCGGATACACCTCAGTGAGTAGTGTAGTTTCCTGACTTCATCATGCGTTAATCTAACTTGATTATATCGTGGTAAGGGAATTTAAGGTTCAAGCACGTAAGTTAAGGTTATGCTTAAAAACTCTTCAGTGATTATCAGACCCATAACATTTCCTTCACAATAACCCAACTCGCACTCACAGGTTTGCACTGAACCCCCTTACGGGAGCACTTTTCAGCTCCCCTCCTTGGGTTTGTCTCCCCTCGGCAGCTCAGGGAGGACCTAGCTAACCCACCCGATGATCTGGGGAGCCTGGAAAGATATGTTCAATGCCCCATTCTTCACTTCCATGTGCTGGCTGGCGCTCTTATCGTCCGTCCTGACTCTTTAGAACGAAAGGTTAGCATCCAGGTAATCAGGCAACGATCCTCTATGACTTACTTCACTCCCGCACCTCCACCAAAGCTCGCTTCCACGCTACTATCGGTCTGCAGCACGTTCAAGATTTCTTTGGCGGCTGACATGTCATTCTTGAAAGACAGTTTCGCATCCGCAGCGACAATAAAAGCCGTCGGGTACGCGGGAAACTTTCCATAGTTGGTCCGCACGTATTTTCCGAACTCGTTGTCGCCGGATTCCACCCAGTACTTGATGGCTTTGGCACCGGGGCTCAGGAACGTGCCTGCCGGTATGTCGATGTCAAAGTCCCGCTCACCACCATGGCGAAGAATGAGCCGCTGACGGTGGAACTCGACATGAAGTCGGATACCTCCTTGTTGCTCTTGGAGAAGCCAGACTCTGCCTTGACGGAGGCGAACCATGTTTGTGCTTCGGCGTGGAAGGCACCCGAGATGCCGTGCTGTTCCTGCCTGTGATCGATTGTCTGAGAGCTCACAGTGAAGTCGATCTGAGTCCATACATCGGCTGTTGCTGAGTCACCGTCTCTAGCGCTGCCGCCAGTATCTGGCTTGGTCTTCGGAAGGGATAATCCTTCTTCCTTGCTGGCATTGGAGGTTAGTTAGGACTACTTCGAGAATATCGGAGATACTAAATGGTGAGAACGTATGGGAATGCTGCATGCTGACCGAGAGACTCTATGCTCGGGCTCGCGATATTTATATAAAACCTCAGCCGGTCCACCTTCTTGCTTCGTAGAGTTCTTCAGCTTCTCAAAATTTATATCGCAGCCTCTTTACTTTGTATTATCATCAGAAAGCCTCGAACCATGCCGACGACTTACACCATCTTTATCATGAATGACACCAACAAAAGTCAAAACTATCAGATAAGCTGTAAGGATGCGCCTAGCAAGACGGTTTCAGTCGACAGTAAGGATTTCGAGAGCGAAACCTTTACCCTTGGCCCTACCACTTGGTAAGTTCATAAAGAATACCAATATTATACTTTATAGGTACTCATTAACATATTTCTCAGAGCCTTTCCATGTAAAAGTGCTCCCTGCCTTTGAGCCAGTTGCCGGTTTCTCTCTCGCTGTAAACGGTGTTGGTACAACGGCAGACGAGACTCATACGCTTCAAAACACCCTTACAGTCACTCATACCAACTAAGATTCTGCTCAAGGGCTCACTTCCATTATCCCGGCCTATATACAAAGACGATACAGAAGGTTGAATAGTTGCTTACATGGACTGAGTGAGGATACTAGTAGTCTTTCTACTAAAGCAAGATTTATACCAGGTTGGCCTGGAAATGAGCAGTCTAGTCAAGATGAAACAGGTCTAGGCACATCAAGGTTTATTACTTTCCAAGTCTTGAGCTAGGTAAGCTATTTGATTTCGAGACATGTGGATGAGAGCTTCTATCACTAGAGTTGAGATTATATAATAGTACTGAAAGTTGGCCCTGGGGTTAATACTCTTTACTTCAATGTCTTCCGTTTTCTTATATAACTGACTGTTTCATCTAAGGAAATAACAAGCTAGCTAACAGAAGCACTCTGAGCTCGATGGGAACTGTAATGAGCTTCAGGGATTTTCTAATAAGTTGTTAAATCTAACCTAGGATAGCGAACACCCTACGCTCAACTCCCTCAAAGTAGGTCCATGATGTTGTTGGAGATGTCATCAATGTTCGAGCCCCACCTGTCAGGGGATGTCTATCGGGAATTAGCGACAGTTCGTTACCCTGAAGGGAAAGGCAACTCACCTGCAAGTAGAGTATTCCATCTTCAATGGCTGCCTCTCCACTACCCGCAACCGTATCAAGGATACGAAAGTGCACTTCTCCCTTTTCCATGGCCTCACTCAACGCCTCTTGCAGCATATCATCGCTGTCAAACTTACGCCACTTCAACGTACGGACGAGACCGCGGAAATAGTTGAGTATAAATGGACCGAGGTATTGGTCAAAGTCAGTGCCGGCCTTGGTCAGCTTCAGTTTCTCATAAACCTCTTCGAAGTGGGGGTGCAGGGTGATGTCCTTGTGGAGAATATCCTTGAGGTCAGACTGGACGTCGGCAATGTCCGGCTCGTAGTCTTCACGGATGCCTTTGCGGGCGTAAAAGCTCAGTGTATCTGTAGTAGGGGCCAGGCTGATACCCTTCTCCAGGTTCTTATGCCAGAAAGCGTCGCCAGTGTTGGAGCCGAGTCTGTTGGCGCCGAAGACTATAGCAAGCTTCCCGTCGCTTGTGAACTTAGCTCCACATGCATCGAAGGTTTCTTCCTCATCTACGTCCATAGTGAGGACATGAGCTGAAGCCAGCTTGTTGATCTCGTCGCGGTATTTGGGGTTCTTTTCGAGTTCCTTGACGGCCTCCTCGACATAGCTGACTTTGTGAGTAGGTGTATGTGACTGGGGGTAGGCATTGTTGTCTTACTTTGCAATCATTGAGCCTGGGCTCTCACGGGCCCAAGAGTCCGGCGCGCCGTAAGGCACCACGGCAAGCGCGTCAATGTCGATCTTCCACTCAACACCCATGGCCTTTGAGAGCCGTTTCTCGAAGTCCACCTGCTTATTTTGCCACTCGTCGCGGACTACGCATGATAGATCAATATGTAATCTTGGCTCTGCAGAGACTACCACTTACGATTCTTGCGTGCCGCAAGAGGCAACTTGTCAAGAGGCGGAAGCCGAGGCATTGCAGTGTGAATCAATAAAGGGGCAGAGGGTAAGTTAATAAGTTGTAAGGAAGCCAAAGCAAAGGCTGGAGTTTGATAAGAGTGATTATATGAACAACATCAGGCGAAACAGTTCGAGCTTAAATACTTGAAGTTGATGATATGAAATAATGTAATTCCGCGCGCGGAACGGTCCTGGCGATTCCCAGATGAGGAGAATTGGATCCCTCATGATGCTGCTGTTCAGCTTCCTGCACCATTGGGCGATCTCATCCTATACAGTCTAGATCCAACTGTACAATGAAGCAGTCAGAAGTGTAGACGGAAGCATCGGAAGGGTGAACAAGGATAATACTATAAACCGCGAGGACCATGTGCTCCGTATGAAACTTGAAACGACCATTCAAGACGTAGTGGAAAGTCAAAATAGTACTTCAGTGCATAGACTGGAGCTAGTGATGTCAAAAGGCTGAAAGGCAGGCGGAGGCATCGTCGTACTGCTTCAGCTCTCGCTTAATCGACCTGGAAGTGTCTTAGCTCCAGTGGCCTAAGGCTAGACACTTTCGACAAGAAACCTTTGTAAGCCAATTAGAAACAGAACCACAACCATTACCCCAGTAGCTGACTGTCAACCTTGTTGGCATTCAGCGGGCTGAATTTCAGCCGAAGCTGACAGGATTGCAGATCTATTCCCAAATATGGTAAAATTGTTTACAGATAGTGGAAGTAGAAAAATCACCTGCTGAATGAGGAAACTGCCGGTCTAGGGTCTAGGCAGAATGCATTGGTGTCCTTATCAGATCATCTGATAAGGACACCTGTTCAGATGTATTGCACCAGAAGCTCTGTATGATATCTGCTGTCATCCGGGTAACTTCGTCTCGGCGAACTTTATGTTGGGAGGTTATGTACTTGGACTTATGCGACGCCATGCTGTTGCATTGTAGTCTCAGAGAGCCCATAAAATGCCACACAAGTTCGGCACATATCATAAGACATAAAGATCAAAGACCGAAAAAATAGACAATAGGTAAGTATGTTCCCCTCATACTGAGCATTGTCCTAGACTAATATTGTTCCTAAACTATAATAGGTTTACCCTAAACATAATCCCGCATGTAGGCGGACTACAAAAAGATTAAAGATGAGGCTATATTGTTAAAATGCGTGATAACCGCTCACTAAAGCCTTCAGCTCGCGAAGATCTTTCAATCTATTCCTTGCATTGCTAATGTATCGATAGCATATAGTTGTTTTGAGACTCTCTAGGCAAACACTTACCAGCTTGATGCACTGCACTATTACAATCTCAATCTCGTCTTATAATAGGTAATTAGCCCAAGTTCGCACCATCTTCTACTATAAACCTGCTTAACAATTCTATGCTCTCCTTGGTCAAGCTGGTAAGTTCCGCGTTAATGTTGGTAAGTATTGTCTGTTGCTCGGCTAGTTGCATCTAGGTTTCGATTTGCGCTGTTTATTTTGCTGCATTTTACCTATCTACAAGGTAACTCGAGAGGGTGTAATTATTAACCCTGTTGGCCTTGAAGGTATCAGCGATGTTTTCGAAAAGCAGCCAGATCAATGTAGCAGGTTAGATTGCTTTTTTTTTAAAAAGCCACTATTGCCTAAACCTTAGATCTTTAGATCTAGATTTATAAAGGCCTGGGTTGTGGTTACATTGTAGCCACAAAAGCTGCAAACATCGACTGATTGAAAGACATGCAGCAGGCCCTATTGCTACTTTTCTCCTGTTCTGGATAACGGGATTGGCAGGATATTGTGCTTGTGTTTAGCTAAAAAAAAGGTGTGGCTGGCTACTAACCGTTACTAACACATTCTCGTAATCCAGCCATCTAGGAAGCGCAAATCTAGTAGCTAGACCTGGACACTATTGCCGAGCTATTTATTTTTATTAACCGTTTTCAGCTGCGTTTTGATCCACGGCTTGAGACATTGGAATTTCAGCCAGCCCTGTGTTGCATCCATGCCATCTAGATCGGTCTGGGTTCAGATTCATGTTGCACAAGCATGCAAAGAGCAAAGACGACTAAAATAGGGTCTTGGTTAAATTAGATGCGAATAACAATACATATATAAAGGCCAAAATTCGCTTCCAACCTCTCAAAAGTCCCTATCTTCATCGGTTTCCCAACTTGTTATTTGTTTTCTGGCTTCCAATAAAGCTTCTATACAACATGGATATCATTAGCGGCATTGAGCACGCTTTAAACAACACGACTCCTCATGCACCATGGAGCCAAGTCCAGCAAGTGGGCCAAGCTGGTCAATTCAGCACCCATCACAAACCCGCCATGTGTGAATACAAAGGCAAATTGTTTCTTACTTGGGCGACTGCTGCAGACAACACGTTCAGCTGGACAACTTTCGATGAATCCGATAATGGCTGGCAGGGCGTCCCCAGCTGGTGTGAGCTCCAGGGGAAGAAACAAGCTCATACATCTGCCTTGGTCGTCTTCAACAACGTCTTGTACGCAATCATACCATGGACAGCTACGGACTCTACGATCAACCCCCAGTCTGGGTGTGACTTTATGAGCTACGACGGAACAACCTTCAACTACTGCTGTAGCTGGGGCCCGACATGGTGTTCCCCAATTACGGCCATCCAGCACGAAGGTGTACTGCATGTCGTTACATATAACACAAGTGAATCCGATCATTTTGTTTGGTCTTATTCGCTCCCAGGCACAGATACCATCACCGGCCCCTTTTCAGACAACACCCAGATCAACGAGCAAAGTACAAGCAATCCTGCGCTGTATTTTCGTGATGGCCACGTTCGTCTGATGTTCCTTGCTGCTGGAACTGGTCGCTCGGTTCTGGAAACGACCTTGACTATGGGTGATTCGCCGCCATGGGTTCGTCTTGATGACAGCGGGCCGGGTCAATCTGGCAATAGTGGCATCAGTGCTATTTCCAACCCAGAGGGCGACCGTTCATGGATTTGTTTCAAGACGCACGGCGGCAGTAACAACCTTATTTGTCACTGGGAAAAGAACAAGCGGTCTTGGAGTGGAAATGTCCCTTTGGGGTATGGCATCCCTTTTCTAACCAAGAACGAGGCTGCTTTGGCTTACTTCAACACCTGGGTCTATGCAGTGTGGAATACGGACAACGGTGACAACTCTCCTATATACTGGTCGCGTCGCCCTATCAAGCACATGGACCCGGAAAGCTGGATGGGCGATCTAGTTGATCAGAACATCAGCATCTCGTCTCTCTCGATTCCTGGTACACATGATTCTTGTACGTATGCTTGGAAAGACCTCGCCAACCCTATAAAAGGGATGGTACGTACCCAGGATATGAGCATTACCCAGCAGCTGAATGCTGGAATTCGATACTTCGACATACGGGCGAGCTACAAGAACATTCCAGCTAGGAATAGAGGCCAACAGGTACCGTTGGCAGCTGCCCACGGCGACTATTCTCTTCCTATCTCCATTCAGGACGTACTAGGCTTCTTCTACACTTGGCTCGACACGCATCCAACTGAAGCAGTCATTGTACAGCTGAAAGCTGATGGAGGACCCACGAGCTCCCAGAATGTTTCCGATGATTTCTACGCCTTGATTCAATCCAGCCTCGACAAGTATTGGGTTGTAGCGGAGACTATCCCGACTTTGAATCAGATCAAAGGCAAGATCCAATTGGTTCGGCGTGTGCCTCCACCGGGTGCTTGCGGGCCAAACGTGCCGTTTGGAATCAACGCATACAACAATTGGCCACAGAATGCGGCAGGAGAAATTAAGAATCAACTCATCAACAATGCTGCCACTCCAGTGACGCTGTCGGTTGAGGACAACTACACCTTTGATCAGAATGGAGCCACTGCCTTGCAAGAGAAAAAGCAAAACATTACAGATTTTGTTAATAATGCCGTTAACTCGTCTCCACAGCCGGTGGATGCTCCGGTGTGGTATATCGGATACAGTAGCTATGTCACTGACTGGACTTGGCCTTCAGGCATTCCGGACTCGAACTTCAACTACGCCACCGAGAATCTAGACAGTATGTCAATGAACCAGAGCTTGGAGGAAATCATTAACGTAAAGGGTGGATATAATCGCCCTGCTTTGGTTGGAACTGTAGTCATGGACTACCCGAACTGGAAGTCAGGAACACTTATTGAGAGTATTATTTACACTAATAGTCTTAACCTAAGGTCATGAGGCCTGCTATTCTTAGGGTTCTAGATCGCTTCTATCAATACAATCAACTCGCCAGGCGGCGGAGTTCAACATCGCTTCCTGAATCCGTGGTGTCGGTATGCCTACTAACCCTTAACCCAGCGATAGCTTCCCTTTCTACCAAGTTGCTGTCTATCCTTGTAGACTTTGAGACCCAAAGACTCCATTTGTCCTTGATGGTGCTTCTGATAACGCCCCGACTAGTCGTAAAAAAGATCAAAGCGTTCCAGAGACCCTGCAGCGGCATAACCGCTGCTATGGCAACTTGGTATGAGTATGGAACATCACGGTTAAGTAGGCTGTGGATACGAGTGATGCTCGCTGGTACCCACGTCACAAGGACGCTTAGCGTGAACATGAAGGTTGTGAATAGGTATGCCCGTTTAATAGGGTCTTTGAGCCAAAACCTGGACTTGGTGCTGCCAGTGGCCGATGAAGATTGTTGCTTTTGGTTAGGGGGAATTGGCTCTACATTCGTGGCATTTATTGCTGATTTCTGAGCATCAGACGCGGTAGTAACGCATGTATGTTCGGATACTTGGATATCAGCGTTTGTATTTGTCCCTGTAACCTATTATTTGTCAGCTTAAGTTGACTGTCAATTGAGAGGATTGCTGTACTGTTTGGTGATCAACTGTTGTACTCTGGATGCGCGAGTTCAAAATACCCCGTGCTTTGTTTCTCGCGCGAAACAGACGAAAGCCAACCGCTGTGTTTAAAACGATTGACGTGGTGATGCAGATCCACACAAAGAGGTATGAAGTAAAGAGTCGGATGCTAGCCCAAGATTCTCGAATCCAACACCAAGTCTGGCCAGAGATCAGCTATTATCGTGAAACTCAAGCTCATCCGCGACTTACAGTTGTCGCTCCATAGACAGGACCGCGCGCTGGAGTAGAGATGAAGAACAGGGTGAATCCTGAGATGAATGGCCCGCCAAAGCATATCAGAGAATACAGCCACTTGTTGAATGTATGCGGATTCGACTGGAAGAAGACAATCCTAAAGGTATTCACCGACATGCCCAGAGACCACCACGCATCAGACTGCATGAAGCTGAATCTGAGGTTAGTACATGCGCTGAGTAGCTACCAAGACACTAGGGTGTTACTTGCACGTGTACCAGGAAGCTCTGCGCCCTGCAAAGTGCCGAATTCTCGCCACGGGCCAGTCCATCGCGTGAAATAACGGTCCCAATACTAGCGCCCAGATTCGCGATGCTGGCAAACACGATAAATGTGTTTCGAGGGTTGCGCAGCCTCGGTATGCTCCCGTACGTGACGAAAATCAGCAGCACGGCCACGAGGCTGATTGACGAAAAGACCCTCTCCAGCAGCGCCAGCCGTTCTAGCTGAGAGTCGGCAAACATTTCGGTCGCTCGACTGACATTTTTGGGCGGCGGTGATGTTGAGAGCTGGCCTACTGCAGCGGTAAGCGGAGAAGGTTGAAAGCTGGGAAAATGGGGCTGTCGAGGTTTCAGTATTTCAACGGCGGCTTGAAAATTTGCCTATCTCTGATCGGAGGCCGAAAGGATCGGCGGCCCTGGCTATCTTGGCTCTGATGCTCTCTATTGGCTCCGCGTGAAGCCACGCTGACATTCCGCCAGTGCTTATAAGGCTAGACTGACGATTATCTAACCTCATTAGGCATGTCGTATTCTCTCCCTTCGCCCAACTTTGCTGTGAAACATCATGCACGAGCGACATATGGATGCAGTTTGATAGCTGTTTCTGTTGAGTCTGGACTTGGAAGTTAAATCCTTTGCGAAAGGGATAGTGTAGCTATTTTTATGTTATTTACTGCTGGCGTAATCATACAGCTTCATAGTATAGAAAACATGCTGGACTCTTATTGCTGCCAACTAAAGTACTGACATTAATATTCGTGAGTCTCAGAAAACGTTTCATACGCTGCTGGGAGAGGCACATCCAATTGTCGCGCTCGATCAGGACCATACACATCTGCCTTCTGAAGCCATGGGAGAACGATTAGCCCGGTCCATATCTAATTGAGGTTAGCATAACTGACCTTATCTGGCTTAGCATCTGGCGTCGGCATAAAGACAGCCTTGCCATCATTTCCAAAGTACGCGAGGTCCTGTCGCACTGTCAGATCCCATCAAGCAGTTAGACAAAGAGGAGTTGCTAACCTTGTCAAACGCCAACTGATTCTTCTTGGCGAACGTGATCCAGTTCTCACTGAAGGGGGCACGAGTCACTTCAAGACAGCGAAAATGCCAGATCTTCCACTGGCCGTCCTGCTTCAGAAAGTCCAAGGCGTAGTGACACCAGACCCAGTGAGTCCAGACTCGCTTGCCGTCGACGTTCTTGTCTTCGGGCTCGTAGAGAAACTCTGGCATCGTCCCAACGTTCTTGGGGTCGGCCAGGCCACTCTCGACCCCAGACATTAACCAAAACCCCTTTGCAGTCTCACCGTCACCTGCGACTTCGATCAATGGGGTGGTGGTTTCGTGGAGGATCAGTTTTCCGGGAGGGGATGGTCGGCCGCTATGATAAGCCATGATGGTGTCGTAGTCGGTGTACACGCCGACATTGGTGTATTGTGCATGTATTCCGGGGGTGCCTCGCTTGACCCACAGAGCCTTGATCTGTTCGTCCTGGAACACATTGTGAAGATGCATATACTTGCTAAACACATTCTCAACTTCTCCTCGATCGTAGGCCTGGGTGGGGTTAACGAATATATTTCAAGAGTATTCTCGTATTCCTTACTCGTTGTGCCAACCTCTCTACAGCTGCCAGTCTCTCCACAACGGTAGGGTTAGAATTATGCAAAGCCATTTTATAAATTCTCGGGAAAGAACGCAGTAGTCTAAAAGATATCTATCTTAGTAAAGATTTTGTTTATTTCAATGAGAATAAGGGATGGCATGACGCTGACTTAATATAGCTTTCTCCGTCCCGAGCCGAGGGGCCAAGTCAGACAACCAGCTGAGCGTTGTAAACCGAGCATCGTAACCAGACCTTAAAGGGTTTAAACTAACCCCAGATTATGCAAGTCTTTTATTAAAAGCCACAATAGAGAGCTCCATACCCCGCGTTTTAAGGATTAGAGTACTTCGGTTGCGCTGTCGGCTCCACTTTCCCGGCCCGTCAATTCGGTTCGGAGTCATCGTATTCAAGGGAGTGAACAGCCGTTTAAATAAACAGCGGCTGGCGACATTTTCGGATCCTGAAACTCGGCCTTTATGAGAATCTGGCTTGAGTATAGCTGAACTTCCCCTCATCTTAGCCCCGGGTTGTCCACATACTCACGCCCATCACCAACGCCGGGCTAGCATATATACTGCGAAGCCTCCATGTCCCAGGTCTCAGCAACCTGACAATTTCGCTTCACGCACTGCTCTCCCACACGCCTGAATCTTTACAGCTCTCGCCGGCGGAGAGACGTCATGTCTGATAAAGTTGATTACACGGAGCACGCTGAGGAATCGGGTAAAAACCCAAATGGACCATCGGGACATATCGAAGGGAACGCCCTTCTTGTAGATGCCCATGGGAATATCAGACGCCTTCCAGTTCCTTCAAACAACCCAAATGACCCGCTCAACTGGAAACCCTGGCAGAAATGGGCCGTGATTGTCACCTGTTGCTGGTTCTGTAAGCAAAGCGATACCAATTCCTGGATATCTCAATGCCTAGACTAACATTTCCGATAGCCATCATGGGCTTGGCATTGATTGGTGGCCTGGGAGCAATCTTGGGTATCTTCTTCCAACTATACGGTCCACAGGGATATGGCCCATCTGAAATCGCATTTCTCCTCACTCTGCCATCTCTTTGTGTTGGCCTCGGTAAGCTAACAAGGGCTGTTGCGAAGATGAGAACCTGACATGTATTGACATGAGACAGGCAACTTTATTATCCTCCCGGTAGCACTGGCATATGGCCGACGTCCAGTATTCCTAATCTCGACTGTCATCCTTCTCGCTTCAACGATAGGCTCAGCGGCCCAAAACAGCTACAATGGTCACCTAGTAAGCCGTGTCATGCAGGGCCTAGCGACCGGCGCCTCCGAGTCTCTTCTGCCTCTGATGCTCACCGAAGTTACTTTTCTCCATGAGCGTGGGCGCGTCTTTGGCTTGTACTGGACAGTCCAGAATGTCATCAGCAGCACGATGAGCCTGACGAGCAGTTATGAAGCTGCGGCTCTTGGCTGGCGATGGTATTACTGGATATTCGCTTTACTTGTTGGCGTAGGCCTGATCCTGGCCTGTCTCTTCGGCTTCGAGACTCGTTTCCAGAGACCAGTTGTCAGTCTCGATGGAAGAGCCGTGCTGACAGATGACTTTGGGGTCACGCATGTCGTCCCTGACAACGAGGCCCAGGAGTATCTCGAGCGCCACGGCATCGAAGACCAGCGAGGAGACGAGGCCGACGTGCCGCTCAAGAGTTATGGACAGATGCTGAAGCCATGGGGCAGCTCCCATAAGACCCCAGGACAGGTCATGTTGCTGTCGTTGCTGCGTATGGCGCAGAGCATGACTTCACCCGCTATTCTCTTCACAGTTCTTGCCAGCTCAATCACTCTCGCTTGCGTGGTGGATGTCTCGCTTACATACGATGCCGTTCTTCAGCAATATGGATGGAACCCTAAAGATATTGGTCTCATCAATCTTGGTGGTATTATTGGTGGCTTGCTGGGTGCCGCTTACTGCACCTTGCTAGGGGAGCCCTTTGTCATATGGATGGCCAAACGGAACCACGGTATTCACAAGCCGGAGCACAGACTCATCGTTTTGATGCCTGTGGCTATCCTCGGTTTCGCAATGCTCCTGCTTTATGGCTTCCTGGCAACAGCCGCATTCGAAGGTGGCGGCTCGTACTGGGGGATCCTGGTCAGTTGGACGCTCTTCCAAGTCACATTTACCAGTGTCCTCATCATCACAACTACATTTGCTGCTGAGGCTAGCCCCAAGCACCCAGGGCCAGCTCTTGTTATGGTCATCGGAACCAAGAATATCGTGTCGTTTGGTGTCGCATATGGACTAACAGACATGGTGAACCATGGGGGTTATACATGGACTTTTGGGGTGCTGGCTGGAATCTTTGGCGCCATTTTCGTTCTTGGCATTCCAATTTATATGCTGAACCCGATGTGGAGGAGATATGTTACAAGGGCTGAGGAGAAGAAGGGTATCACTACTACAGACTAAGGCTGAATATTGTACTTCCTACAACCGGATTACGTGGTAAGCGGCGCCCATTTTAGCGGTTTTAGCTGACGGTTACCGACTCAAGTAACACGAGACGTGTGTTACATCCAGTATTTCAATAAAACTTGGTTAAATGTTCCCTCTGTACAAC